>AZIM01006477.1:45022-56493 GCA_000516915.1 Ophiophagus hannah | reverse complement strand
GTACATATGTAAATTTGTATTTTTTGTTACATATGCACCACATTCACTGGTTTTTTTTCTGTTTGTTGTTCATTATTAAATTTTTTTTTTAAAGACATGCTTCCTTAACTTGCAAAAGGGAAAATCTTAAGGAAACTGGACTTGCAAGAAGTGTACTACCTTCCTGAAGATTGGAGGGGGAACACTGACCCCATCAGAAGAGGATCCAGGGCCATCTGACAGTGACTTCAAAGATGACCCCCTGGTAAGTGGGCTGATCGAGCTGGACACCCTTCCTCTAGAACTATTGATCCCCAGCTTGGAGAGGAAAGTCAAGCTAAGGGTCTGGTTAGACTCATTGTTGTTGGACTACCAACCTTGGTAGGGAAACTGGGAATCCGCCTGAAGATACTAAAGAACCCAATTGCATTCTGTCAACTGGACGGGTCCATTGCCGGCAGAATCCCAGCCAATTTGCCACTGAGCCCCTGGAGGTAACCATGGGGAACCACATTGAAACTCTTTTTTTTGTAGTGGTACCTGGGATGGAATGGCCCCTCATCTTAGGCTGACATGGCTGAAGCGATAGAACCCATGGGTGAATTGAAAGGAGGGCTTCTTGAAGTTGCCAAGAGGGGAGCCAGCCACTCACGATGGCAGTCACAAACAGGGAGACAAGCCAAACAAAGAAGCAGCCACAGCTCAAAAGGCAAGCCACTGCAGGGCATACCCCAGGAGTACTACAACCTAGCCAAGGTGTTCAGCGAGACGGGCTCAAATGAGCTTCCTCCCCACTGGCCCATGGACTGCGCAATTGAAATAGTCTCTGGAGTTAAGCTGCCAAAGCCAAAACTATACTCCATGACTCCCAAGGAATTGGAGGAATTATGCACCTTCATAGACAAGAACATAGCCAGGGACTTCATTCAACCATCTAGACCCAAAGTTACTGCCCCAGTACTGTTCCAAGAAAAGAAAGATGGATCTCTTCATGTGCGCATTGATTACAGGGGTCTTAAAGCAATATGCATGAGAACATATATCCTCTCCCTGTCAGCCAGATCTCCAGCATGGGTTTTCCCTTTGATGCATGCTTGCTATCGGCTGCCATAGTAATGGGGAGGGAGGTCATGGCATTGGGGTTTGGGAAGTGAGGTAATGAAGGCCCATGTGAATTAAAACGGAGGTTTGCTCTCAAGAATTACTTTGGTGCTGCTGAATGGAATTGTTTACACACAGTCAAGGCCAACCGACCTAGAACTCCAGATGGGCAAAAGCACCTGAAAATGTGCTCCACATGACACTATGCAGGACATGGATTGGACATTCAGCCTGGGTCTCTGGGAGGAGGCATTTGGGGAAACTTTCAATATGTAACTTTTGCACGTTTGGATCACATCTTGCTTTCCTTTTGCAGCTATCATTTCAAATTCAGTAAAAGTACCTCTTCTCTACCTCAATGAAGTTGGGGGTTTCTTTCTTGGGTTTTGAATGGAGGCAGGCCTAACATTAAGCAAGATCAGCTATATTGGCCAACCTGGAGACCTAGTCTACTGAGGAGGATGAGCACACAGTGTTAACCTATGGGAGTGACCAGGAAGACTGGGGAGTGCTGGGGTCGACCTCCTCCCAGACTCACCATTGCCAGGAGGAGACAGAGTGGCTGGAGGAGCTGCAGCTCAAAGGAGAAATTGGTCCAAGCCAGATGGTCCCGGGGTGTAGGATACATGGAAGACCTGGAGGGGCACCCCACGGGAGTGACTGTCACCAGACACCGGTGAAGAGATGATGCCTTGCAGAGGAAGTGAACAAAGAGAACCTCCTGCTGACTTATGCATGAAGCACTCGAGAGTCAGAGAGCTTGGGGGGCCCCCACTGGCATGTCCTGCCAGTGCATGAAGAAACTGGAGAGGCAGCAGGGGGAGCCAGTGTTTCTGCAACCCCAGCTGTGATTCCTGTAGCTCAGCAGGGACCAGCTCCAGCTGCAGCTGTCCTGCCAGCCACCACTGCTGAAGCCCACTCCCCCCCAGCAGGAAGGGCTATGCCCCAGAGGTGCCAAATTTCAAAGATTTCTCAGCTGGAGGTAAAATACGAAGGGGATTCTTCCTAGCTCAAGTCTGAAATCACATGCAGGAGTATGGGGAGGACTTTGCTTCAGAGGCAGCCAAAGTGAGATGTGTCCCCATGGCCCTGAAACAGGCCACAGCAGATTGGATGGTCACCCTTCACAATGATGATGCCCCCCAGCTGAGGGATTATAACCAGTTTATGGTGGTGCTCCACACACAGTTTGAGGACTCCCTAGCCAAACGCAAGGCTAAGACCAGGATGAAGACCATAAACCAGGGACGGAGGTCAGTAGCAGATTACACCCAGGAGTTTCATGAGCTGGCCTGCCACATGCATGGCTGGTCCCCAAAGGTCCTGATGTAGCTTAACAAAGATGGACTTAATGAAGAAATCTATCAGAGATGTGTTTCCCGGGGAGCCCCGCAAGACCTTCAGTGCTGGTATGTGTTGACAGCTGAGGTGGAAATCGATCTGGCCAGAGACCAGCACTGTGGAAGCCATAGCTGGAGCAAGCCTTCCCCCTCTGCCCCTAAAGAAGCCCCAAGAGCCGCCAAAGGTGGGCCAGCAGCCAAACTGAGATCCATGGTGTGCTTTAGGTGTGGGAAGGAGGGGCACTGAGCAGCTGATTGCCTCGTCAAAACAAGCTCCAAGCCAACAACTGCTGGGGACAGGAAGCCTGAGAAGCAGCCAGCAAAGCACTGCAAAACAGCACTGAAAGGGGTGGAGGTAATTGAGTTTGCCCCTCCTGGCCAGGAGGACCTGGAAACTCCAACTACCCCAGAGGAGAGTGAGACGGACTCCGATGACGACCTCCATGACCATCCCAGTGGAGCTGCAGGTGCCTTCATCTGAGAAACTGGGACTGAGACTGAGAACACTGAGGGTACCCATAGCATTTTGCCAGCTGGATGGGTCAGTGGCTGGGGAAGGCCCAGCTCACTTTGTAACTGAACCAGTGGAGATGTGGATGAGGGATCACAGAGAGATACTGAGTTTCATTGTAGCCCCCAGAATGGAGTGATCCCTCTTTCTTGGATTATCCTGGCTCCAAAAATGGAATCCTCATGTGGATTGGAGGACGGGGCTTTTACAAATCCATTCCACACAGCCAGGAAGAGGGGGAGGCAAAACCCCACCCAGAGCCAAGGTTGAGAGGGAGTTAGGAGCCGCAGCGAGTGAACACCTAGACAGTGAGGAGAAAATCCAAAGGAATATGGGGACCTCAGGGAGGCATTCAGCAAGAGGGACTCGGATGTGCTCCCACCCCATCCTCCCACAGACTGTAGCATAGAAATCCTCCCAGGGGTGAAACTCCCCAAGCCAAAGATCTCCTTGATGACCCCGCGAGAGCTGGAGGAGTTGCAAGCCTTTAGTGAAAAGAATCTAACACAGGGCTTCATCCAACCTGTTAGGCCATGAGTGGCTGCCCCTGTGTTGTTTTGTGAGAAAAGGGATGGGTCTCTTCATTTATGCATGGACTATAAAGGTCTGAATGCGGTGTGTGTGGAAAATGTTTATCTGTTGCTCCTAAAGAAGGACATGATGATTCATCTGGCCAAAGGGAAAATCTTTACTAAGCTGGACTTGAGAGAAGTCTATTACAAAGTCCTCATTAAGGAGGGAAATGAGTGGAAAACTGCTTTCAATTGCCCTTTGGGTTGCTTCCAGTTCAGGGTGCTCCTGTTTGGATTACAAGGGGCACCTGCTGTGTTTATGCAATTGATCATTGAGGTGCTGCATGAGCATTTGTACAATGGGTCCTGGTTTCCTAGATGACATTCTTATCTACATCAAAACTATGGAGGAACACATGAAATTAGTCGCAGTCTTGAAAAAACTCAGGTCTGCTGAACTGTACCCCAAATTGACAAAGTGCTAATTTTATCAGGATAAAATTGACTATTTAGGTTACTGCATATCACATGAGGGGATAGAAATGGACCATGAGAAGGTGTGGGCGGTCATGGAATGGGATGCCCCCCCCGAAAGCAGTTGCAAAGCTTCCTGGATTTTGCAAACTTTTATAGACAATTCATCCCCTCCTTCACTAAAATTGCATTACCCATTACCAACCTCCTAAAGACAAAGGGAGAGGCCAAGCCAAAGCCTAGCCATCCCTCAAGTGGACCATGGAATGCCAAGCAGCCTTTGAGAAACTTAAGCAGCTATTTGCAGCTGAACCCATCCCTAAAAATCCCAACAAAGTTCCCTTTGTACACCAGGATGACTCCAGTGACATGGCTGTGGGGGCCATGCTATTGCAGGCAAATGCCACTGGGTCCTTACTACCCTGCACTTACACCTCCAGGAAATTAACTGAAACCCAAAGGAGATGGGCAATATGGAAGAAGGAAGCACTTGCTGTCTGATAGGCCCTATTAACTTGAAGGCATTTCCTCAAAGGGGCAAAACACCCTTTTGAGGTGTGGACTGACCATAAGAACTTGGAACCCATAAAAATGCCCCAAAAACAATCACTTAAGCAAATTTATTGGGTGCAATACTTTAACTGTTTTAATTTTTCCTTGTGTTACCTTCCTGGTGGGAAGAACTTTGTGGTGGATGCTTTGTCTAGACTGCCCCAGTACAATAGTGCTTGGCCAGAAGTAATCCACCCAGTTATTCCTTCCAAGCAACTGGCTGCCCTGGTGGTCACCAGAGCCCAGGGGAAAGTGGACCTCGACCTTCCCAGTGACTTAAGTGAGGAGCTGAAAGGAGCACTGAAAAGTGATGTTCCTGTCCCACTCAAACGAGTGTACCATGCGAGGTGGCCTAGCTTGGATTGGCGCCAAACTATATGTTCCTGCCAGTGTTAGGAGAACTGTGCTGCAATGGGCCCATGATTTGAAAGCTGCTGGACACTTTGGCTTTGTGAAAACCTTACACCTAGTCAAACAGCAGTTCTGGTGGCCCTCTTTGAAAGAGGACATAGAAACCTACATGGCTAACTGTCCTGTGTGTGCTTCTGCTAAGAGGTCTGCAGGGAAGCTTGCTGGACTCCTCCAGAATGTTGCCAGTCCTAGCACTCCATGGAAGGAAATATCTATGGATTTCATTGTTGAACTGCCCAAGAATGGGGGGAACACAGATATTTGATTGATCACAGACTTAGTTTCCAAGCAGGTACACTTTGTACCCTGCCCCAAGATCCCCTCCGCAAAAACACTCTAAAACTATTTATCCAACATGTATATAGGTTACAGTTCCTGACTGCATCATTTTGGATGGGGGGGGGTACAATTGACCTCCCACTTCTGGAGGGAGTTCCTGAAGTTGCTAGGCTCTGCCCAGAGTCTAAGCTCCAACCACCACACTCAACCTAATGGTGCCTGTAAATGTATGAACTCAGTTTTGGAACAGTACCTTAGGTGCTTTGTAAATTACCAGCAGGACAATTTGCTGCCATTTGCAGAGCTCGCTTACAATAACTCAATCCATAGTAGCACTGGATTCACCCCATTTAAAGTTGCTTCTGTTCAGGATTTATTACCCATTCCAGAACTGCCCCAGATCCCTTCCTTAGTGGAATGGAGTATGGCCCAGATCCCTTCCTTAATGGAATGGATTATGGCCCATCACCCATAAGGCACTAGACAAGGCACATCAAGCCCATAAAAGACAGGCTGACAAGAAAAGAGTTAAATGAAAAGAATTCCAAGTAGGGGACAGGATTTTCCTATTTACAAAGTACTTACAGATCACCCAGAAATCAAAGAAACTGGGCCCCAAGTATGTAGGCCCTTTCCCTATTGTTAGAATTATCAATCTGGTCATGGTACAGTTAGAGCTATCCAAAACCCTTAGGTGAATTCACCCTGAGTTTCATGTTAGCTTGTTAAAGCCTGAGCATATATCTTCTCTTTGACCAGCCCAACCTGCCCCTCCAATTCACCTCCTCACTGAAGGTGAACAACACTTTGAATTCAAAGAAATCCCGGATTCCAGGAAACTTAGGGTACATAAGTATTTTGTGGCCTGGAAACATTTCCCTCCCTCACCGTCTGAATGGGTGAATGCTTGGGATGTCCAGTCCCCCAAACTCCTTCAACTGTCTCACATTAAATACCCCAACAAGCCTTAATGTTATTTTACTTTTGTGTACTGTAGATTGCTTCTATCCTGTCTATTTTGTCTTGTGTTTTTCCTTAGGGCTAACACTTCTATTGCAGGAGGGCTGAATGTCAGTCAGATCTCCAGCATGGGTTTTCCCGTTGATGCATGCTTACTATCGGCTGCCATAGTAATGGGGAGGAAGGGCATGGCATTGGGGTTTGGGAAGTGAGCTAGTGTGATGAAGGCCTATGTAAACTAAAAGGGAGGTTTGCTCTCAAGAAAGCTGAATGGAATTGTTTACATCCAGTCAAGGCCAACTGTCCTAGAACTCCAGATGGATGAAAGCACCTGAAGATGTGCTCCACATGACACTATGTGGGATGTGGATTGGACATTCAGCCTGGGTCTCTGGGGGGAGGGATTTGGGGAAATTTTCAATATGTAACTTTCACGCCTTTTGGATCAGATCTGGCATTCCTTTCAGTAAAAGTACCACAGTGGAGTCAGGGGGTTTCTTTCTTGGGTTTTGAATGGAAGCAGGCCTGACATTTCCTCTCATGAAGGAATGTTAGCCCACCTGTCAAAGGGGAATTTTTTTCTAAATTGGACTTCAGTGAGGCTTATTACAGAGTCAGAATTAAAGAGGGAGACTAGTGGAAAACCACTTTTAACTGCCCCCTCAGATGTTTCCAATTTAACGTGCTCCCATTCAGGCTGCAAGGCCCCCAGCCATGTTCATGCAACTGATAAATGAAGTGCTCCATGAACACCTTTATAAGGGAATTTTGGTGTGCCTTGATGACATATTAATTTACACTTAAATGGAAACGGAGTATGTGAGGCTTGTCCGTGTGATCCTAAATAAACTCCGTGCCATGAAGCTATATGCCAAGCTCTTGAAATGCGAATTCTGCAAGAAAAAAATAAACTATCTATGAGGGAGTAGAGATGAACCCAGAGAAAGTGCCCATGAGGGAGTAGAGATGAACCCAAAGAAGGTGCAGGCAGTGATCAAATGGGTGCCTCCCCATATAAAGAAACAACTACAGAGCTTCCTTGGCTTTGCTAACTTCTATAGACAATTCATTCCAGCCTTCACCCAGATTGCACTCCCCATCACTAACTTGCTAAAGATGAAAGGGGGGACAAACCGAAACCTAGCCAGCCTTTAAAGTGCTCTATGGAATGCCAAGCTGCATTCAAAAAGCTACAAAGACTTTTTTTTTCTGCTGAGCCAGTGCTAAAACACCTGGACCCAGAAAAACCCAGGCTGATGTCAGAGCCATGTTACTCCAAGAGAATGAGCAGGGCCAGCTGCAACCCTGTGCATACACCACAAAAAAACTGACAGAAACAGAGCAATGATAGGCAGTGTGGGAGAAGGAAGCCTACACTGTCCGTTGGGCCCTCCTCACTTGGCACCATTTCCTGAAGGGAAGCAAAATTCCATTCCAGGTGTGGACTGACCATAAGAACCTGGAAATCCTAAAACCCCAAGGAAACTATCCCCTAAGCAAGCATGCTGGGGCCAGTACTTCCAGCTACTTAACTTCACCCACCATTACCTTTCAGGGGAAAGAACTTCCTAGCTGATGCTTTGTCGAGATATCTACAATAGAAACAGCACCAAATCAGAAATAGTTAAGCCCGTGGTTTCCACTTCACAGTTAGCAATCTGAGTGACCACAAGGGCACAGGTGAAAGGGGACCCATCTCCAGACAATGCCACCACCCTAGCTTTTAAGCAGACCCTGGTCAATGCTCAATGGTTCCTAAACCATAAAGACACCTGCTTGATGACCAGCCAGTCAAAGACATACACACGGGCCATGACTCCAAAGTGGTCAGGTAGTTTGGATTTGTAAAAACTCTTCATTTACTAAAAAGGCATTTTTGGTGGCCATCTCTCAAAAAGGGCACTGAGAACTATGTAGCCAACTGCCCTATTTGTGCCTCTATCAAAAGATGACGGGGAAAACACCTGGCCTCCTGCAACCAGTAGCTGAGCCTTCAGCACCCTGGAGAGAGATCTCTATGGATTTTATGGATGTAGAACTGCCTGAAAGCACAGGAAACACAGTCATTTGGTTAGTGATGGACTTGTTTGCAAAAGAGAACATGCCAAAAAATCCCCACAGCCAAAACACTAGTCAAACTATTCTTACACCATGTTATATTGCCTAGATGGTGCCCCACAGTGGATAATCTCAGACTGCGGGGTCCAGTTCACCTCCAAGTTCTGGGCATTTTTGGCCCTTTTGGGGACTGATCAGGGACTGAGTTCAACTCATCAACTGCAAATGAATGGTGGATTGGAATGAACAAACTTGGTCCTGAAACATACCTTAGGTGCTTCATAAACTACCAGCAAGATGACTAAACTGACCTTCCCTTCACAGAGGCCATGTACAATACTGCAGTCTGTACCAGCACCGGACTTACATCCTTCCATGTGGCCACTGGTCAGGACTTTAACCCAATGCTGGAACTCCCAGCTGCAGAACCCACCATACCCTCCATGAATGAGTGGATAGAACAACTATAAAACACCTGGCCAATTGTATGCAAAGCCTTAGATGAACTGAGAGCAGCCTACAAAGCGCAGGCAGATAAAAAGTGAACAGCCAAAACCATTCCAAGTTGGAGATAGGATATACCTTTCAAACTCAGTTCCTACAGTCTCTGCAACCCTCAGAAAAACTAGACCTAAATTCATAGGACCCTTCCCCATTACACACATTATAAACCCAGTTATGGTAGAACTCCAATTGCCAAAATCATTGAGACAAGTACATCCAATATTCTACCGCAACCTCTTAAAATCAGAAATAACCTCACCCCTAAGTCCTAAGGTTGTCGCACCGCCACAGCCCATTATGGTTGAGAGCGAGCAGCATTTTAAAATCAAGGAAATACTTGATTCAAGAGAACACCATGGAACAACCCAGTACCTGGTGGTTTGGAATAACCTCCCCTTGTCTGAAAATGAGTGGGTACATAAAATGCATGTCAGAGCCCCTAGGCTGCTCAAATGGTTTCATGTCCATTATTCAGATAAGCCTAACTAACCACTTGTGTTTTCTTTCCCGCCTCATTTTCTTTTCTTTGAGGTGGATCTCTCCTTCTCCTAGGGGGGCAGCATGTCAAGTCCCCATAGATCCCTATCAGGACACTGCCATTCCGATGGGAGGGGGCTCTGGCGCACTTTTATGATCTTTTCTTATTTTGGGTCTTTCCTTTACTTTGATGTATTTTCCTGGGAATGGGAGTGGGGAGGGATGAGTCTGGGGCCATCTGTTTTGTCTCAGATCCAGAGGAATGAGCAAGCAGTGCCTGAGAACAATTTCTTATCACCTACATAGTTCAAAGTTCCCAAAACAACTTCAAACCTGTGAATTGGCTCACCTTGGACTGGACACAGGAGAGGGGTTTCTACAACTTTTAATCTAACAATTTTAAGCAGGAACTTCAGATCTCGCCTATTCTTCTTGCTATCACAATCTCCCCCCAAAAAGAGTTCCTTTTGAAATGCTGCTTGTTTTAAGAGTTCTGATTTCTTGAGGGGGTAGGAGAGACAAATCCTTACAACTACTGAATTACGATCAAGGACAGAGACAAGTCGAAAACTGCATTTAATTGCCATATAGGAAGTTTCCAATTATGCGTGCTCCCTTTTTGGTGCTGTCTTCATGCAATTGATAAATGATGTGTTGCATGAACACCTGTACAAGGGGGTCCTAGTTTATTTAGATGATAGTTTGCTCTACACTAAGACTATGACCAAGCATGTGAATTAGTGTGAGCCATGTTCAAGAAACTTTGCAAGATAACTCAGCTATATGCTAAATGTGAATTCCACCAGAGCAAAATTGATTATTTGGAGTATTGCATATCCCATGAGGGAATAGAAATGGACCCTGAAAAGGTGCAATCAATGTTAGAGTGGATTCCTCCCTGTACCAGGAAGCAACTTCAAAGCTTCTTGGGATTCGCTAACCTCTACTGTCAGTTTATCCCATCATTTGTGCAAATAGCACTACCCATCACCATCCTATGAAATACCAAAGGGGAAAGGAAACCTAAGCTTAGCCAGTCCCTGAAGTGGTTCATGGAGTGCCAAAAACTTAAGTGCTTGTTTGCCACCTAGCCGGTGCTAATCCAAATCCAAATCCAAATCCAAATGCCCCTTTCGTCATCCAAACTGATGCTAGCGATGTAGCCATGGAGGCTGTTTTATTATAGAAAAATGAACATGCATCTCCATCTCCAAAAATCTCACTGAGACCGAGCTCAGATAATGCTGTGGCAGAAGAAATCCTACATAGTGCCTTGGGCACTTCTAACTTGGAGACATTTCTTAGAGGGAAGCAAAGCTCCATTTGAAATGTGGACAGACCACAAAACTTGAGAGGCCCTGAAGATACCTAAGAGGCTGTCCCCTAAACAAGTCCAGTAGGGCCAAAATTTTAACCACTTAATGTTACAGTATTACCTAGAGGGGAAAAAAAAATTTCTGACTGATGCTCTATCAAGGCTCCCATAATATAATAGCTCCAAACCTGAAGTCATCAGACCAGTTATCCCATCTCAGCAGCTGGTAGCCCCAGCCATCACAGGGGGCAAGGGAAGCTTAAAACCTAAGTTGTGGACAACTTGATTGCTGCGCTGAAAAGGTGAATTAGAGAAAGATGAATGGTTTAAAACCCACCAGGCCAAGTGCACACTATGTGATGGCTTAGCATGGGTAGCAGGCAAATTATGTCCTGGACAGCTACTGTCATCCTCCAAAAAAGCCATGACTTAAAAACAGTTTAGCTCTGTAAAAAACTTAGATCTCATGAAGTGTCAATTCTGGTGGCCATCACTCAAAAAGAACACGGAAAGCTATGTAGCCAGCTGTTTGTGCCTCAGTCAAAAGACACCAAGGAAAATCACCAAGTACCCTGGAAAGAGATCTCAATGGACTTTATAGTGGAGCTATTGGAAAGCTCTGGAAACACAGTAATTTGAGTGATAACCAATTTGTTTTCTAAACAAGTACATTTGTGCCCTGCCAAAAAAAATCCCATCAGCATGTACCTTAGTTAGGCTATTCATGCAACGTCTATACAGACTTCATGGGGCACCAGAATGAATCATTTTAAATCTCACGTTCAATTCACTTCATTCTTTTGGCATGAATTCCTAAAATTACTAGGAATCATCAAGGGGCTTAGCTCCTCCCACCTTTCAAAAATGAATGGGATGTCAAAACAGCATATAGACTTTAAACCAGAGACATTTTTATTGGGAATAATACCTGAAATATACAATAAAGAAGTGAAATATTTGATTGTAAATGTTTTGACAGCAGCTAGAATTGTATTTGC
>AZIM01006472.1:2340-12805 GCA_000516915.1 Ophiophagus hannah | reverse complement strand
TCACAAAAGGTGATCACATGACCCTGGGCCACAACAAAGGTCATAAATATGAACTAGTTTCCATGCATCTGAATTTTGATCATATGATCATGGGGATGTTGCAAAGGTTGTAACTATGAAAACCAATCATAAGTCACATTTTTCGGTGCCATTGTAACTTTGAATGGTCACTAAATGAACTATTGTAAGTTGAAGACTCCCTGTACAAGTTAAATATATAATAATATAAAAATGTCAGCTTCCCCACAGTATTTTCAAAGATATATTTAATTCTATGAATCATTAAGGTTGTTTAAACTGATTGAATTGATTGAAGGATGAATCATTTCAAAGCAAATTTGACTGAATCATGACTTTGAATCAAATCTTCCTACTGAAATTTTGAATGACTTCAAGGTATAGGATTAAATCGGGGTCCTAAAAATGCTTTGAAAAGATTTTAAGGCGAACTTCAGGATTGACTATTCTCAAGTATTATTCAGATTTTCTTTCCAAATATGAACCAAGCTGAGGGAAGATATTAAAATAGTCAGCCAGACTTTTATAATTTCCATAAATCCTGCCTGTCAGAGCACATGGATGAATGCTGGTGTATTGTTTTCTATTGCTCTTCTTTAAGAAGATTAACTCAGAAGAGAGAAAGAGAGGCTCAGGTGCATTCTGCTACTGTTTTTTAAACCAGTTTGCTTCTTCTTATGTAGTCTTTCACTTTTTTCCAAACTATTTTTCTATCTATTTGTTTAAACTGTAGGTAGTTAGCCTGAGATATTCAGCTTTTTCACTGATCCATTTATTTTCCTCATCTCCAAAAAATTATTGACTGAGTTAATGAGTTAATCTTTTGTGCATAACTGAGTTTGACATAGAGTTCTTAGTATTAATGTGCATAATGTAGGATTTTCAAAAAGAAAAGTTACACAAAAGATATCCAGTAAGATTCCATAATGGAGTGAGGATGTGAACCTGAGTCTATTTAAGCCTAATGAAACACTTTAATATCCAAAACATTAGCTCTCAATGGGCTGTCATGTTTAAACAAAAATTATCTTTATCTTCAAAGATGCAATCCTTTTTATCTCAGAGGTGGATTTTAATTTTAATTTTCCTGTTACAAAGTACTGTTTAAAATACTACTTAATTTATTTCTCAATAAGACAAATGGAACATTCTTATTTTACTTTTTTTTATTTAATAATTGACTGCAAATATGCCTTGCCTGATTAGTTTAACTGGCAAGTCAGGGACTAAGTTGGTCGAATACAACCAGAACCTAAGGCCAGGAACTTTCTTCTTTCTATCACCTTCGGACAGTTTATGTTGTTAATTACCTCAATCGACCAGCGAACAAGCAATTCTCTGTCTGCCAGCTGGCAAGTTTGATCTCCAAAAGCTGCCAGCCTTGAAGATTTAAGACCTATAACAAAGAGCTGTTAAGGTAAACAGTTTAGGTAATAACCCATGTAGATCCTCCTTGGTAATTAAAAATAGACACTCCCACTAGGATTCCTTTCTTTTCTTTTCCTTCCCTCCCTTCCCTTCCCTCCCCTTCCCTCTTTGCAACCATTTTTAAAAAGAGTATGAAAAAAAAATAGAAAAAAGAGAGCCTGAGTGTTGCTCTGATCAGGACAAGGCCACATTTTCCATTTTATAAGGCCATGTTTTGATAAATAAGTTTAGATTTAAGTCAAAGAAAAGGTTGTGGAATGATTTTTTTTCCAACACTCTTTTACAAGAATTGTAACATGCCCCTGTGCCAATAAAATGACATTTGTAGCTTCACATTTTTCATTTGGTCTGTCAAAAATGATGGCTCTCCTCATAATTTTATAAGATAATTCAGCTAACAAACAATTATTGAGTTTTCCAGTTCTAGCTCCACAGAGTAGCAGTTCTGATGATTATGTATCTTTCTTTGTTTCTAGGAATATATATATATCAGAGCTGAATACAACTTCAAAGTTGGGGGTGTTTCATTTCCCAAAAGAATTTATACAAAATTTCTAGACATTTTTCTTGCAGGAAGTTATGCAGCCCAGCCTGCTTCTTAAAGCAAAACAAAAAGGTCACATTGTTACATTTTATTTTGCAATGCCCATGTGCAGTATGTGCCTAGAATTCTGATACAACTATGTATAAACTTAAGCCAGAGCAAGATATAAAGAAATACAAAATGTGTCACTGGACAAATTCCACTTCCTTTTTGTCTTAGAGTTGCTTTGCTTTTTCTCTATTATGCAAACTGCATAATCAAACCAAATCAAAAACAGAGGCCTAGCCACAAGCCTCTGGTTGGCAATGTGAACTCAGTGTTCCTTCTTAATCTGAGATTACGAAGAAAAGGAGACTAAGCACAAGCCTGTGATTTGTTTTAGCACTGTGCTTATCAGACATTGTTGAGATATGATAACAGTTCATGCAAGAGAATATAATTATAACAGTAGCATCATGGAACACATCCAGATGTTGCTTCCGATCTATTTGCAAAGTGGATTTGATATCATGCTGATCAGTGGTTAATCATTTTCCAATTTTTCTTGACCCTATATCTCTCCTTTTGCCTTGAGTTGATGGGAAACTTCATTGTTTAAGGAGAAATTGTTGTTGCAGAAGCAAGTGTAATTCACAATGTTGCTTTTTACAGGTATCTCTGCAGCCATAGGAGAAAAAGTATGTATGTCCCGTCTTTTAGTCCCTGGAGTCTGAATACTAATGGAAGAAAAGAGGAAGCAACTGAACAGAGAATGATTAATACATCTCTGCTCATCTAGGAAAAGCAGCTCTTCATTAACTATTTCTGTTTTGTTTTGTTTTTGAAAGCAGTGTAAACTCATACAGAAACAGAAAATGTCATTTATAGATGCTTAGAACCATCTTCTCAAGCTTTCCTTCATTTTAATTGAGAAGTAAAACAGTTTTGGTGATAGAAAGGTTGGTTTTCTGAAAATGTCTGTATTCATATACAATTCCATCTAAAAAAAAATTAAATAGCAGATAATACTTTGATTCCAAGAAACAGGTAACATATTTAATTGATAAATCTGCTATCCATTTCAGCCTGTCTACTTTTCCTGAAAAACTAGTCCTGTAGTTGTAAAACGTGTGTGTGTGTGTGTGTGTGTGTGTGTGTGTGTGTGTGACACAATACTTTCCACTACAAAAATAACGCTGAGCTAAATATTGTCAGTTTATTTTGTCTTTTTTTCTTCTAAACTACAGGTAATCTGTGGCAGTCATCTTCAATCCAGTAGATTTTTGGGTGTCAGATGCCTCTTCTCAAAATTCCCAGTCATAAAGGCTAAAGGCATCAGGTTGATTTAACTACAATTTTAAGAATGCCAACACATTTGAATGGCGAAGTTCTACATTTCTTGGGAAAAAAGTAGAGCTTTATACATTTGTATCTGATAAGATGTACTTCATCAATTAATTCAATGTTGTGGAAAATAAATTCTGACATATTTTTGTCTTTACATTTTGATATGCTATATCTTATATTTGCACATGCCTTCTTGTGATGAAATCTTCCTCTCTATGAAACAAAATAATAGCTTTTCCTGATAGGTTTTTACAATGTAGCATGTGCTCAACCTTACCATAAATTGGTAAATTACATTCTATTGTAGCAGCAAATAGAGAGAAAAAGTTTTACTTTATATATTTGTTTGTCATACATTTATATAAATACCCATCAAATTGCTGTGGACACAAATACAAACAAAAATACAAATTAACATTAATGTTAAAAACTTTTAAAAAATTAAAAAGCTCAAAGCTAAAAACAGAATAAAAAAGATATTAAGTAGTGTTAATTAGTCATGCATCATCTCAATATTTCAGCACTCCTAAGCAGTCCTCTGGTCTACTGATACAACCAGATCTTGAGGGACCTCTTTAAAGCTAAAATGGATGAGGCCAGCTTCACTTTGGGAGAAGGAACTTCCCATCAAGTGGGGACCATAGCAGAAAAGGCACATTTCCTAGGTCAATGGGGTCCACAGCATGCCCTCTCTGCTGGATCTGATGATAGAAGCAGGTGTAAAATTCATTTATATCTGTACTCATTTATAGATGAAATGTCATTATAAGCCAAATTATGAATAGTAATAAAAATGATTAAAATCAGAAAAATAAACAGTAAACTGTCCCCAAAATAGAGAAATCAAATTAAATTACATGAAATGAATTTAAAAAAATCTGTCCTAAAAGTATTAATTCTTAGTTAAAATAAAAGGAAAACTGTGTTATTCTAAGGGAAATGTCTCTCTGTGTATGTGTGATGTGTATTTACTTTAAAAAGTGAGAAGTAACTCTGGAGTATCCTATCTATCTAGTAGCCTATCTAGATTCATCTTGGATAAGAGTTGTTGTTTGTTACTGGCTGTCATTCAAAATGTTTTCATTTTTAACTTTGTCATTCATAATATGAGACAAAAGTAAACATAGTTTTCTGGAATGATTGGAAATGCTGTGTCTGCATTTCTAGATTTGTGACAGATCAGGTCATTCTGCTCTCTTTCAACAAATTTTGAAATTACAAACTAACAAAAGTGGTGAATTATATTTTGATGAGCCTCACAAACAAAAAGTAAAAAGTAAAACATACAAGAAAATGTTTAAAAGATTGCAAAATGCTTACGGCATCTAATGTACCTATGGATTGTTTCTCTTTCATTCCTCATTCATTCATTTTATTCTCAAGGAGAGAAGCAACTTACAACTAAGGAAAAATTTACTGGCAGTTAGAACAATTAATCAGTGGAACAACTTTGTTCCAACACTGGAAGTTTTTAAAAAGATGTTGATAACCATTTGTCTGAAGTGGTGTAGGGTTTCCTGACTAAGCAGGGGGTTGGACTAAAAGACCTTCCAACTCTGTTATTCTCTTCTATTCTACCTCTTTTCAGTAGATATATATAGGATGACCAATTGTGTCTGTGTGAATTTAGACTGCCAAATGAAATAAAACTGTGAATAATTGCAAACCTAGCATATCTCAGTTGATATATTTACAATACCTTGTCTTGGTTATTTAAGCTGAGTTTGTCTTTCCTAGGAAAGACTAATGAAGAAACAGGAAGATTCTTGGCATTTGACATCATTATCTATGATATGGTATCAAGTATTTGCAAAAAAAAAGTCATTGGAATTGAAAATTAGAGTAAGTTGAAAATATTATCAGATAACTGCTTTGTACAGCATCAAAAATGTAAAATTTCAAATTTCTGAACATCATATATTTTATCTCTCTTGACTCTTTCCTGCACCTCTTTGTCAATATCTCTTTAAAAAGTTGAGAGCAGTAAGTCCTAGGAAAAAGATAACATAACTATTTTAATGCCACCATGAAAAATTTCCAAGCCAAATGAAAAAAATGGATGTAATGCTGATCCAAGAAAAACTGTTGATGTACATAATTCAGTACTGTCTGCTAAAACTGATAGTGTCTCAGAAAGCTCTCGGTCCTTTCTAATCAGCTATCTGAAGTCTCTTTAGGTAGAATAGTAAGAGCTGAACCTGGTATTTACTGAGCTATAGCATCCATGTCATGAGTAAACTAGATAATTAGATTGGGATCTGAAATAAATGAATGGAATAAATAGAATCTACAGAAATTTTAAGGTCAGTGCAGGAAGTCCTTGATTTGCAACCATTTGTTTAGCAACCAAAGTTACACAGGCACTGAAAATAGTAACTTACATCTGGTTCTTGGATATTGCAGAATCCTCAAGGACATGTGATCAAGATTTGGACACTTGGCAACTGGCATATATTTACCGGTTACACTAGGATGCTGATGCTCACAGTGTCCTGGAGTTGATTGCCATTTGCCACGTTCCCAGCCATCTTCCAATATCTTGCCTAACGATCATGTGAGTCTCTTTAACATCTGAAGTGATTCAGTTAAAATCTGTAGGAAAAAAAATAATGGTCATAAAATCTGGCATAACTCACTTAACAACTTGCCTAGCAACAGAAATTCTGGTCCCAACTGTGGTGGTGAATCAAGGACCAACTGTAGGTTTCTGCCAAGTAAACTATATTGTTTTCCTTTCTTTTCTATTTTTCTTCAACTTTTAATTAACTTAATTATCTTATAATAGTCTGTGTTAGGTTTTATCTTGCCTTTTAAAGTTTTAATAAAAAGGTATATGTAAAAAAAAATAATTTATTGGCTAGTTTGGAACAACTGGCTCTAAGGCTGTTTCCAATTTGTAAAGGTGTAGAACATCCCAAACAGATGCTTAGGACGAAAGATACGATCACCACTTGTCTAATTTATCCCTCAACTGCAAACTGAATTTAAATATTTGCTCCAGCTACATTTACTGAACAAATAATTTTTTTACTGCAAATGAATTTTAATTACTTAAAGCACACAAAACTTTCTAAGGCTACAACAATTCCAAATGCATCTTAGCAATAAGTTGTTGCTAAAAAATATTTAGGAGTAATGATTGCAATAAACCTCAGAATATTTTCTCTATTCTGTTTGTCCTTGAATAATACTCCATTTTTCCTGGCAGAGAAAAAAAATGCATTGGAAACCAGATCCTGTAATTTCTTAAAATAGATCATCTGTTTTCCTCAATTTTCTTTGAACTGGGTCACTTTAGTTCCAGCTCTCTGGAAAAGGCTCTAATGTTGAGAAAGATGGAAAGAAAAAGGACGACCAGCATCAAGGTGAATGAGGGCAGAGACAGTGGCAATGAGGGCACCATAGGGAAACTTGAACGAAAAGGTTAGGATAGATCCTCATGGAGAAAATCTATCTATGTGGTTGATACATGTTGAAAACAACTTAAAGGCATATAATCAATCAATCAATCAATCAATCAATCAATCAAAAGTAATGTAATTTGTATATCAATCCTTTAATTTCCATATTCAGTTTGACACCATACAAAAGCATCAACAGTAATTTCATTCATATGAACCTATATGTTGCAGGGGCATATTTTGCTTTTTTATATACCAATGTCTCTCAAAAACTCTTTCCCATAAATAAATTGAAAATAAAACATGATTCATCTGAAATCAAGCATCATGTTTCACAGTAAAATTATTGGACATCATGGTTTTGAGTTGAGTGGTGCCATTAGGGCAAGAGAAGCATTCTGAGATTCCCAAACTCTTTTGGGAGGGGTGTTCTATATCTCCTGTAATCATCATTGCTGAAAACTATTTTGGTAGTGGAAAAGTTAGGAAAACTAAAATGTAAAATACACATCATATTTTAAAAATAATCCAGATCTCAAAGCAGCCTATCTACATGTGTGATGGCTAACTTTGACCTGGAATTGGGGTATAGAATTAAAGACTTTATGCTAGAGATTACAGTTTAAAAAAATAATTTAAAATTGCACAACTTTTGATTTATGTTGGTTTTTAATTTGCTTGCCTAGTTGGGTGTGAATTAAATCTATGTAATATTTCATTCTATATGCAATAGTGCTCATTCTCCCACCTATTTCTCCCTCTCTTCTTTCCTTCTGGCTCTTATACACACATGCACATACAAACACCACAGTCTTTCTACATGCTGACAAATGAAAATAATCAGTCTTTCAAAAGAGATCTAAAGGGCAGTAGAGGCTGAATTTGTGAAAAGACATTGGGTAGGAGGTGAAATAAGGAGGGGGAGATTGTTAAAGCCTGACAGCAGTGAAATTAAACAGATAAATTTCTGAATTCTTTTATCTTGTAAACATCCTAATTATCAACTTCAAAGGAAGGAGGATGTTCCTTCTTTTCTGCCAAACTGGAAGAAACTAGTTTCCTTCAAGTCTCATATGGGAGATATGAAGGCCTTTGAATGGATCATTGATTTTTATTAGTAGCAATCAAGTGAGAAATATTCTGGTGTGTGGCACAAAAAGTGTAAAATGGAATGGTTTATAGTTCAAAGGAGCTATTTGTGTCAGGGTTATTTTGCTAAAATGTGTTGTAAGCTTACCAGGTCAATGGAGTGCATTTTCTCAGCAGCCTTTGCATGGGAGTCATTTCTCTGCTCAGAGGATTTTTCTAGTGACTTTAGTAATTGTTGACTAACTAGTTGACAATATAATGCTCAGCCTCCATCTGCAAGCATGTTAATAATCATTCTAAAGAGGAGGTGAAAGTTACTGAAATAGTTTTCTCCTTCAATCATTTTTGGTCATTAAATCACCTTACAACTGTATTATCCCACACAGTGAAGGGATCGCTTTTTAAAAAATAGTCCATATCAAATTCTGTTACAGAATAACAACTATAATTCAGTCCCTTTACTCCAATAAAAATGTACATAAAATTGGTAAAACCCTATGCAGAAAATCTCCCATTTTTTCTAGAAAAATTAAAAATTGATAATAACTTGCAATTAGCCTTTCAAATTTTTGAAAATTATTATATAAGATTATTGTCATGTTCTGTTTAGTCTGTTCTGTTTGCCTGCGAAATGACATATCAAATACCCAGATTTTCGCAAGTTGGAGTCGATACACATTCCATCTCTTAAGCTGCAAAATACCTTTCCTGATCCTGATTTATTGTGCAAAAGCTTCCAGCTGGAATTACAGTAATTCCTACTTTATATAAATTTATTTCACTTATGATCCCAGACTAATAAAATTCTTATATACCAATCAACTGATGCAACCTGTAGCAAAGGAACAACGAAATGTATATATTTTTAAAGTATATGCCATAAACCCTTACAATTACCTTAATTTCAATAGGAAGAAAGGATGTTTAGATGAGAGAGAGAGAGAGAGAGAGAAAGAGAGAAAAATTACAATAAAATATCTGATCTTTTCTATATTAATTTCTATTAACATTAACAGATTGTTGTTTACCAATGTCTTGTAGCTTAGTTTTCCAATTTTAATAGTCATTTCAACAGTATGTATGAATATACATACTAATGATTTATAGCAGTATAACATAGAAAGTCTACAGTAAAATTTAACAAATTATGCACATATTTTTTTATTTATTAATTAAATTGATATGTCACATATCTCACTGTCATGAGACTCTGGTTGGCTTACAATATGAATGAATAGTATTGATATAAATTAGATTTCTCTTTTCTTTTTCCTTATCCGATGCCTTAAAATTCTTTGGTTTACTGTTGTTGTTGTTGTTGTTTTGGAGAAAGATTGGTTGAGCTAAAAGGAGGAGTTAAGCCAGGGATTAGCCTAGACTAGAGTCTTTATGTAAGCACAAGAAGACAAAGTCCAATCCCCCGCCCCAAACAAATGCTGTTGAACCTTATCTAGTCCAGTCCAGGTGCAAATCATAGTCTGGGAAGATTCCTGTGTAAAAGGCACAAGCAATAAAGCAAAACCCTTGATATGTCTTCATAAATGTGCATTTTGATATTTTAACTATCTGTCTATAAAATAAAGTGAATTTGGTATCTCTATTTGTATCATCATCATCATCATCATGAAATCCACTGGAGAATGAAGGCCTCTTTGTTGCAGGTTATAACCTCACATGCTAGTCCAATGTATGTTGGTAAATAAGAAATTTTTTTCCAATCTAGAATAAGAAAGAATGACTGGCTCAGAATCACACAGCTGTTTTCAATACAAAAGGGAGGATGCGCCCTGGGCCTCCCTGTCTCTAGTCCAGCACTTTAACTATTACACTACCTCTTGGATTTGTAAGATTGTATGTGTAGATATGTATATACACCTAAACCTAAAAGCCGATATGCCTAGGAAAGCCTGCTCCAGGAAGGAAAGCAATTGACAGTTTGTTCTCTGGAATAGAAAAGTGAAAAGGAACACCCACATGGAATTTGGCCAATGGAGGATATGATAGCCTTGTAGCCTGGAGTGAATCTCCTGCAAGATGTTGCCAAATTGTGTCAGTTAAGGAAAGATTTTCTTAAACCAGCTTAAGTTCATGCTTGCATGAACATAGGAAAATAAATTTAACTGAGAATATGTCCTGAAAGAAATAGGCAGCAAAAATACCTTCAACCTATTTAGGCCTAAATTTAATTTTTTAATTTTTAATTTTTTAATTTTAATTTTTTAATTTTTAATTTTTTATTCTTTATTCAACCCAAAATACCCAAATACTATTATGAGGTCTTTAGCCTATGTGAAGCAGCAAAATTTGAGAAAATTGTATACTCTATATAAATCAAATCAAATATCTTTACTATAGTTCTTGACCAGCCTTTATCATAAGAGTACAGTAGAAAGGGAGACAGCAATTTGTTATTAGGAAGGGGGAAAACAGAATAAAACAACATATTTAATTAAAAGTGTTACATAGTTGTATAAATTGGTAAAGATATTTGGCCGCCTAATATGTGAGTGTGGGGTTAGCAATAGCATCCCTTAAACAATAATAAAAGAATTGACAATAATTATCTGAATCGGCCTCATATTTGGAGATGATCAAAGAACGACTTAGGGAATCATAGAAAGGGCATGGCATTTTCTTTTATGTATACTGAGAGTATTTA
>AZIM01006471.1:0-11131 GCA_000516915.1 Ophiophagus hannah | reverse complement strand
TTGTTGTGATTTATAAATTTCTGCTGGAAGGCCATCCGGACCTGGGGCTTTGTCATTTTTCTGTTTGTTTATTGCCCAGTGGACTTCTTCTATGGTTATTTCCCAATTTAAGATATTTCTATCTTCGTCTAATATTTATGTAAGTCCTGCTTTCGTTAGGTATGTTTTTATTTTCTCCTCTGATGGAACTTCATCCTGTCTATATAGTTCCTCATAATAACTTTGAATCATCTCCCTTTTTTTCCCCTGGAAACAGATCTCTCCCTGGTCATTCCTTAGTTTAGTAATCCACCTCTTTTCTTTCTGTTTTTTCAATTTGTAGGCTAACCAGCGTCCTGGTTTATTTGCATTTTCAAATTGGTATTGCTTTGTCATTTTTAATTTATGGGCTAACTCCTCTTTCTCTATTAAATTAATTTTGTGTTTTATTAATTCCATTTGAAATTTAAGATGTTTTTCCTGTGGGGTTACTTGTAGTTTCTCCTCTAAATTTTATAATCCTGTTCTAATATTTTCCTTTGTTGTTTTTTCTTTCTATTTTTCCCGACCATATATTTTATCGCTACCCCTCTCATTACTGCTTTTNCGACCATATATTTTATCACTACCCCTCTCATTACTGCTTTTGCTGTATCCCAGTTATTTTGTGAGGAGGTATCTTCCTCGTTATTTTCTTGAAAGAAAAATTCCAGTTCTTTTTTAAGTGTCTTACTAAATGCTTCTTCTTTTAAAATCGATCTTTGGAGCATCCATCCCAGAGTTTGCTTCTGTCCTTTCCAGCTAAATGTAATCATACTTTGATCTGCCAAGAGGTTCGTTTCCATAATTATATCGTGTATTTCAGAGTTTAATTTTTTAGTCATCCGAGTCATGTCAAGTCTCGACCATGATTGATGTCGGTTAGAGTAATGGGTATATTGTTTTTTCTCTGGTTTTTCTCTCTCCAAACATCACATATGTTAAGATCTTTAACCAGGTCAAAAAACACTTTTGGTAACTTTTTTCCCCATGTTTATATTATTTCCTTTATAGTCTAATGATTTATCAACAGCTGCATTGAAGTCCCCTATAATGCACAATTCTTCATATTGGAATTCCTTAATTTTATTGTACAACTTTTGGAAAAAAGACTCTTGTGGGCCATTTGGTGCATATATTACAACCAACAAAATTTTCCTATTCCCCAATTCAATTTCCACCATCAAAATCCCACCCTCCTATCTTTAGTTGGAATCAATTCCTTTATATAAAAAACTACTCTTTTTTTCCTCACATCAAGAGCAGAGAAAAATTTCCCAAGTTTCTTATTTTCTAACAAATATTTTTGTTTTTCTGTGATGTGTACTTCCTGCAAGGCCATGATATCTACCTTTAGCGCCTGTAAATTTTTAAGCAATTTTTTCCTTTTAACTGGGGAGTTCATGCCATTGATATTCAATGATATCACTTCACAACAGTTAAAGTTTTTATTGGTTTCTTTGTCTAGTGCTTCTTGTGATTCTGGTCTCCTTGAATTCTTTATTTCNCCGGCCCACCTCTCTCCTGCTTCTCTTCCTTTAGTTCTTCCTCTCTGGAAAATTGTTGATCAAAAAAAACTTTTGCTTTTTCAAGAGTATCCAATCTGAATCTCTTATCTTGCCACGTTACCATAATCCCCTCTGGTATCAGCCATCAAAAATTCACATTATGTTTTATCAGTCAAAAATTGATATGGTCTCCTTAAGTCTCTAACTCTCTTTGGAATTTGTTTCAGGACTGTTATTTACTTAGTAGCATACTCTAATGGTTCATCCCTTGTCCTATGTAAAATTTCATCCCTTAAAGATTTTTTGACTAATTTAATGTGGATTTCTCTTGGGAGGTTAAATCGCCTTGCATAGTTTGTCTGAACTCTATAGAGTTCATCTACTTCTTTAAGTACCTCTTCTTTCTCCATCTCTAGTAGTTTGGCCAATATATTAGCCATCACCTCCCATAAGTTTTCTCCTTTCTCCTCTTTCACATTCTGGAATCTTAAATAATGAGCTGCCTTGTCTGATTCTAAAAAATATTACTGTCCTCTCTAATTCTTTATTCACCTTTTCTAATTTTCTGTTAAGTCATCCACCCTTTTTTCTTCTTTACTCATTTTTGTCTCAATTTCTACAATCTTTTCTTGATTTTTTTTAACTTCAAGTTGAAAGGCTTCAAATTTTTCGTCTATCTTTTGTATCTCTTCTTTTAATTCTGATTTCATCACCCCTATTTTGTTCTTCATATCTTCATGGTTTTTAAGCATCATTTCTTGCATATTTAACAACAGGCTTTGTACATCTTTTGAGGAATTTGATTTTTCTTTTGGGAGCATTTCATCAATTGCTCTCTGCATGGAGGGGCTCATTGTAGTTGTTGTGGTCATTGTTTGCATAGGTATTTTCTTAACACCGCCAATCTTAGAAACATTTGGTGTACTCATATTGAACAATCTTGTCACAATATTATTTTTTATCCATCAACCCCAATTTCTCTTCCCTTTCTCCAGTCTCTTCAACTCCACGACACTTCACTTTTCCAATCTACTTTTCTTATTTCTTCCCTTCTTAGCAAAACAATTCCCTTACAGTTTCCTAGCTATCTCTATAACTAAGGACAATTAATATTAAATGTAAAATAATCTTACTCTAACTAGTCAGAATTTTAAATCCATTAAACAATAACTTCCAGCAATTCTATAAATTTAAAACAGTTAATCCAGTTTTTTTAAATCATTCAGTACTTAATTCATTAATTGATTAGTTAATTAGCATCTATTCTTAAATTATTTTCCTATATAATAAATAGTAAATAGAGCAGAAGAGAAAGAGAAAAAGGAGAAGGTGAGACAACGCAGGAGAGAAAGGGAATACCATCAAAGAGTCCAATAGCTTAACGTTTGTTAGTCTCTTCTATTTTATCTCTGTTGCAGGGGATTAATTTAAAGCCTCCATCAAGTCTCCCCCCCCCTTTTCTCCCCATCACCAGTAGAGGTCTCTTTCACCATAGAATGCCTCTCAGTTCTCTTTAGTTTCGCTGTGTCACCCACCAAACAATATCTATTTCTTCCAGAAGTCCCTTCTTTCTTTCTTTAACTTATTTCATTATTTCTTGATGTCAAACCAAAAAGAACACCAGTGTTAAATTGAATATAGGGGGTAAAGGAAAAACTCCCCTTCACCCCCCAATGTTAGTCACTATTTTCTTTAAACAGCTTTTGGATTCTCAGAATCAGAACAGTCATTTGCTACCCAGTGTCCAACCAAACAGACTTCGCTATTTATATTCAGTTTCAAAGGGAGCAAGTTTTAATCCAGTAGAAATGATCCGATCTCAAACTTGCAGTGAACGATTATCCCCTGGTCGATCCTTCGCCCTTCTCGCCTTTCATTTAACAATACTCTGGTCATTTTGCTCTCCACGGGTCTCGCCGCTTTATCTCCTCCTCAACCGGAGCCGATCTCATAAATCAAACTGTTTTACACTCTTATTGCTTTGCGCTTCTTCTTTAAGTTAAATTCCGAATCACTTATAGATTGTTACTTATGCTCAGTCAGCTGTACCTTCATTCCGCTAGCTCACCACTAGTTTGACCAGCTGTCAGCGCTCATGGGTGGCCATTAATGGTCACCCGCTCCACCGTCCACTCGCCCTTGGTTTACCCCAATACCACAATTAACCGCCGCCCCTGGCTTATCTTCGGGGATCCCTCTCCTTCGGAAACTCTCCAAGCTTCCTTCAGACTCCATAGAGTCCTGCAGGATGTGGATAAAGGTCCGTGTTTTGCAGAGCTGTCTGCTCACACGTCCTTTCTCCCTGGCAGCTGGCTCCGCCCCCATTCCAGTTATATTCTTGAGAATGAGATTATTTGTAGGTTATCGTTCTTCAAAAATACAGAATGATTAATGCACAAAATATATTGTTTATTTATCAAACAAAATTATATTAAAATTAAATTATTATTTATATGAAGATTAAGCAGAATTATTTTAACTAATTTTATCTATGCCCTCCTGCCACCATCATATAGGGCAGGATTGATAATACTATATATTGAATAACTTATGCACAAGAGATATAAACATTTAGGACTATTTAATTTTATTATTATTATTTTTAAAACAGTAGCATCTCCTATAATTATTTGCATGCAATTACTTTTAAAGCAAAGAAGCTTGACCTTCTCACAAAGTACCTGGGATTTCTTCAGAGGTCAAGATTTATGTAGTGGCATCCAGCTTGGACCATCTTTTTCCTTGGACTTTAAGCAACAACCTTTTGTAAAGTCTTTAATTTTCAGACAACAAAGCACCTATTCTTCCAGAGACTGCTTTGACTCTTTTTGCTTTTTTTAAAATCAGTTCATCAAAGCAAGTTTGAAACACTGAGCATTTTTCTCAAGATTTCAAATAGTCCAAATAAATAAGTACTGCTAAGTCTTTGTGGGTTATTTTGGAGGAACTGTGACAGCATACCCATAATGTGTTTTAAAAAGTGTGGGAAAGGAAATGAGATATTGCTTCCAACACTGTGATTCCATGGTTTTATGGAATTAGGAATGAATTGCACAAAAGGTATTGGTGGGCATGCTATCAATCAGTCATCTAGTTAAAATAAAAATGGAAAAATGATAATCCTGTCAAATCTGTCCCATAAACCCTGGGGAAAAATAGAACTGCACTATTTAGGTGGAGTCACTATTCATAGCACTAATTTGTGTCACGTGGCCTATAACATATTTCCTAACAACTGAAAGGGTTGCCACTCCAGACCAGTATACAGTGTAAGTATATTACTTCCATAAGTTTGCAGTCTGTGCAATTTTCTCTTCCTGAAATGATTATCTGCAGTTAGGAAAACTGCATGAAGAGCAAACGAAAATCATATTTGGAAGCCCTGAAAGCAAACTGAAGTGCTGGATAAATGATAATTACAATAAACATGAAATACGTTTTGGTTATCAGTTTTATCTAAACTGTGTCTTTCAATTATTCCCTCTGAGCCATATTCAGCAATATCAACACTGAACATAAGTTGTTGATTATATTCATGTTGGGGCTATGAGTGGAGTTGTGCATGAAATAGTTTTCAAAATGATGCAAATTTTGTTCTAGGTTCAAAAATGCAATATAATATACAACTACTAAAGTAAGCCTTATGACACTTGAGTGGATAAAGTAAAGGGCTAGCAGAGACATTCATAAACATACTAAGCCTGTATAATTTGTAACCTTAATTACATTTTGTAGTTCAGTTTTGTGGTTTGAGACCCAATTAATTTGATTAATTTAATGTTAATTGTACACAATCCCAGAAAAAGGGTTCATTCAATTACATTGCATTATTGGAACATATCCGCTAAGTAATTCAACATATTTATTTATAGGTAAGTGTGTTAGGACTGTGGTGTGAATGAAAACTCAAATAAAAAACTGAATATGCACCTTTTCAAAAATCCCAATGAGTTGTTTAGTTTAATTTTTTTGAAAATAAATGCATATAAGATGGCAACTTTAGCTTTCTTTTATAAGTTAAATAAGCTGGGATTTAAATCTCACAAATGGCTTAATACAAGAGAGTTAAACAATTCACTTCAGCAGTATCACAACAGTTAATAATTATTGAAGTGGCACATGAGCAATAGATAATATAAATTAACTTCATCCTTTAATTATATAGTTTTATATATGAAAGAAATTATGTTATCAACACTGAATAGTTAAAAAAAAATCTTTGAAGCATATTCAGTCTGTGTAGATATTCAAAATATAGAAAAAAATAATTCTTATAAATCTATTTGCCATGTATATTTCTAGAATGCTTACAAACAGTAAAAGTCTTATTTAACACTGTTAAATCCAAAGCTGAAATTGCATCATTAATGTGATATACATCATTTGCATAGTACCATAATTTACATCACATATTTTTGCATATTTACATAAATGAAGTAAATTGATTTGAATGATATAACTTATATTGATTGCTCATAATGCTTTAGGAAAATAAAATTTAGCCATTGTATCCAAAGTCAACAGAGTGAAGACCAGAGGAATCATGTTTTGAATGTATTAATTTATTATTTATTTATTTGCTAAATTTATCTGCCACCTATCTTGCCATGGTATATTCTAGGTGGCCTAGGATAATGAAAATGAAGAAAAATGAAAAAGAGGGTAAACAGAAGTTAAATAATAGAACAATAAAATAAACAATTACAAAGGAACACAACAGGAATAAACACATCAATATGGTGTGGTGACCCGGAGTGTATCAAAAACATAACAAAAAACAAAATGTAAATAAAGGTCCTTTAATGCCTTCAACTTGGCTTCAATGTTTAATTGTTCACAGTTGAAGATTAAACTATTTTCAAAATAACATTCCAAATGAAAGAAATACAGTTCAAATTCAAAGAGCAGATAACAAAGCAAAAACCAAAAACAAACCACACTGAAGAAAGTTCCACGACAGACCAGGATAAATAATTACAAACTTCAGGAAGATAACAAGGTACAGTCTGTTGGAAGAATGCCAACCAAGATAAACCTCATCCAGGAATAAAACACTAATTTGTCTCCAGCGTTTTTGTTAGCACGCAGGTCCAAACTGTTATGCAGATCTCACACCTGCAACCCATGAAGAGGATCATGGCCCTCTTCTCCCAAGTAGACCATGTTTTTCCCTGATCCTGTCCTCCCTGTGTGCCCTAGGATGGATAGGGCCCGGAGGCTTGGATCCTCCTATGACTGTTCAGCCGGCCTCTGCTCTTCCCCAGCCTCCTTCACCCCCTCTGGAGCCACACTTCCATTCCCTGTTGGCTGTTCCTCCTCTCCCTCAAAGTCAGTCTCCACCAGGGGCATGACACTACCCCCCCCCGCAGGACCCCCTCCCCTGGGACCAGGTGGATGAGGACTTTGAGGAAACTCAGTGTGGAAGTCATGGACCAAACGAGGAGCATGAACATCAGTGGCATCGACCCAGATGAAGTCCTATGGTCCATAACCTTTCCATGCCACCAAATACTGAAATCAGCCCCGCAACTGGCATGAATCTCGAATGCTATCCACTTCATACTCCGCCTCTCCCTGAGGGGCTACCGGGCCCGGTGGTGGTGGAGTTGATCTATGTGGACTGTCAGCCGATACAGGGACTAACAGGGAGTGATGAAAAACAGGATGGATACGCATGGTCCGTGGCAGGGAGAGACAAAAAGCCACAGGATTGATCATCGCCTCGACCGGAAAAGGTCCCAAATAATGGTGATCAAGCTTTTTCGGAGGCCGCATCATTGGTAAGTATCGAGTAGAGAGCCAAACCCGATCGCCTACTGCTAAAAGCAGAACATCGCAATGATGTCAGTCTGCAAAGCATTTGTAGTCCTCCTTGGCTCTCTCTAGTTGGTCTCAGACCATGTGGTGCATGGCTTTTAACTCTTGCAAGAACGTATCCACTGCCGGAACTGGGGAGTCAGACGGGGCTAAAGGAAAAAGTCATGGATGAAAACCATAGTTGGCAAAGAATGGGGGCACACGGGTGGATGCGTGTTGAGCATGGTTGGAAGCGAATTCTGCCACTGGCAGCACTTCTACCCAACTGTCTTGTTGAGAATTGCTGAAACAGCAAAGATACTGCTCCAATATAGTATTCACTCTCTCTGTCCCCCTATCAGTTTCGGGGTGATGGGCAGATGACAGACATGCCTGAACCTGCAGTTTCATGAGTAGAGTCTGCCAGAAGCGTGCCGTAAATTGTACCCCCCGATCTGATACTATTCTGTCTGGTAACCCATGAACCAGAATACATGGGAGATAAACAACTGGGCCGTTATCCTGGCCGTAGGCAGACCCGCACATGGAATAAAGTGGGCCATTTTAGTCAACATATCCACCATCACCAAAATGGCTGTAGTACCTTTCAAAGGTGGCAATTCAGTGATTAAGTCCAATGAAACTGCCCCCCAATTTCTTTCTGGCATGGGTAATGACTGCAAGAGACCAGGGGGCACACCAGGAACATACTTGGCCTGTTGACAGATCCCACAGGACGCCACATATCCCAACACATCATGCTTAAGTCTCAGCCACCAAAATGTCCTTGACATGAGGTGCAGTGTTTTCAACACCCCAAAGTGTCCTGCCGCCGGACTATCATGACATTGACGTAGAATAAGGCCACAAAGAGGACCTGTAGGCATGTAAATGCAATCACGGAACTGCAACAGGTCCCCAATATATAGCCAAGGAGTCTCTTGTCTCCCATTCTCATCCAATTCATGACGCCAAGCTGCCACAAATGGATCCTGTCACTGCACCTCAGTGCGTCAGTGCATTGATTCCCCCCATTTGGAACATAGGTCACCAACTCTGCAGGTAGATCCAAGTCCACAGGCATAGCCACACTCCCTGCACAGGAGCACAAGCAATGGTTGGCACACTTCCTATCAAGAAACTGCACAGCTTCAGATGACCAAACAATCTGTGGATCATGGGCCTGTAACCACTCCAAACCCAGCACCACCGGAAAATGAGGTACTGTGGCAATGTAGAACACGGCTTCCTCCACATGCCGCCCAATACACATGCAAAGAGGTTTGGTTGCAGCAACCACAGGTCCCAAATGAAGGGGCCAACCATCAATCGTCTCCACCATTACTGGCGGGGACACCTGTTGCTGGGGAATGAACCACTGCTCAACAAAATGAGCATCGATGAAATTGGCCGTGGCCCCTGAGTTGACCAAAGCTTGGATCTCCACCACTCCATGACCAGGCACAAACACACTTGCTGTCAGCACAAGATGTTTCACCAATGACGACTGGGGTGGAGATTTCGAAGATGTCAAAGATGGTGAGGATGGCAAGGATGGTGAAGATGGCGGGCCTAGGGACTTTGAAACCTGACCTACAGACCCCTGTAGGCTGGGCGATACTCATTTCCCACCACCACTGACGTTGCTGCTGTGGGTGTCTTAACAGGAAACTTGGCTGCAAAGTGGCCTTGATTGCCACAATAGAGGGATAACCAATCACGATGAGACCTATCCTTTTCTACTTGGGTCAGGTGAGGGCGGGCAGCCCCCAACTGCATGGGCTCTTCCAAAGAAACTTCCACCAGAGGCGATGTCTTGCTGGGAACAGATGCAGTCTCCGTCTGTCGTTGCACCCATCGCTGCTGAAGCCTAGCATTGATATGAAGACACAGATGCATGAGCTCCTGAAGGATGTGAGGGCACTCAGTGCGTGCCAACTTGTCCAGGAATGCCAATGACAAACCCTCCTGGAACTGGTCTAACAGTGCTGCCTCATTCTATTGTACGTCCTGGGCGACCACCCGAAAGCTAGCAATATAATCCATGAGCAAGCCACGCCCCTGCTTCAACTATCTCAAATGTATGTTTGCTGTTTGGCTCAGAACAGGGTTCTCAAACATGGCCTGGAACTGACAGCAAAACTCAGCATAATTGTCCAACACCTGGTTGGGCTGGGTCAACAGAGGCATCACCCAACCTGCTGCAGAGCCTGACAACAAACTAATCAAAAAACCCACCTTATCCTGGTCAGTGGAGAAGTCCTCTGGCTGAAGGCTCATATAAAGCTGGCACTGCCCAAAAAATGCTGGAAATTGGGCCAGCGGTCCATCAAATTTATCCGGCACCACTACCAGGCATTTACACCATGGCCGGACAGCTTGCATTTGCACAACCTGTGCAGTCAAAAGAACCACTTGCTGGACTAACTGGGTGATGTCTGCTCTGAGCTGATCCATGGTCACCCCATGAAAAGCAGAAACAAGTTGAAGGGGTGGCTGGAGACAAAATGTGATGACCCGGAGGGTATCAAAAATATAACAAAAAACAAAACGTAAATAAAGGTCCTTTAATGCCTTCAACTTGGCTTCAATGTTTAATTGTTCACAGTTGAAGATTAAACTGTTTTCAAAATAACATTCCAAATGAAAGAAATTTAGTTCAAATTCAAAGAGCAGATAATGAAGCAAAAATCAAAAACAAACCACACTGAAGAAAGTTCCACGACAGACCAGGTAAATAATTACAAACTTTGGGAAGATAACAAGGTACAGTCTGTTGGAAGAATGCCAACCAAGATAAACCTCATCCAGGAATAAAACACTAATTTGTCTCCAGTGTTTGTTAGCACGCAGGTCCAAACTCTAATGCAGATCTCACACCTGCAACCCATGAAGAGGATCATGGCCCTCTTCTCCCAAGTAGACTATGTTTTTCCATGATCCTGTCCTCCCTGCATGCCTTAGGATGGATAGGGGATGGGCCTGGGTCCTCCTCTGACTGCTCAGCTGGCCTCTGCCCTTCCCCAGCCTCTTCCACCACCTCTGGAGCCACACTTCCACTCCCTGTTGGCTGTTCCTCCTCTCCCTCTGAGTCAGTCTCCACCAGGGGCATGACATATGGTTACTAAAAAGATGGATGGATGGAGAGCAGAGAGCAAGGGAGGCTAGGCGGAGTTCGCCATCAATCTAGTAGCCACCTTGCTTGTGGAACTCTTCCATTTAGTCCCCATACCAACCTGCAGAGCCAGGTCTTCAGGCATTAACAGGTATTAACAAATAGATTACTACAGCTTTTACAAATAAAACGTAGATAGGTAGGTAGGTAGGTAGGTAGGTAGGTTGGTTGGATGGACAGATGATGAGAAAGAGAGAGACAGATACAGACACAGACAGAGACAGACAGAGACAGAGGAATAGATAAATGTGAAACAATAAATGCCAAAATCTGAATACAAAGATGAGTGGTTAAAATAGCTGGAAATGTTTAGTTTGAGGACTATATCAAACAGTCATTGGTTGAGATGAGCAGCTATAGAAATTGAATCATTAAATAAATATTGTTAATACAACATATAATCAGTGGTGGGATTCAAATTGTTTTACTATAGTTGTCACTACGTTTCTTTGATTTGTCTGTGAAGCTTTCAGAGTTTGCTAGAATATGTGTTCAGAGCCTGCTAGAATATGTTATCTTGTCTCTGTAGCAATGAGATAAGGGAGTCTTGTGATGTATGATTTACTGCACATATCTGAGCTACTGCACATGCGTCAAAGAANNTTCTTTCTTTACTTTTTCTGTAATTATTCCT
>AZIM01006467.1:0-13919 GCA_000516915.1 Ophiophagus hannah | reverse complement strand
GACAGACAGACAGACAGACAGACACTTTGCCTTTTTGGACTAAATAATGTGCAAAGTTTAGAAAAGGAATAAGAAATAGCAAGTCAAATAATTAAAGATATAAGAATAGGTACTACAGCTAAACATCATTTACATCAGCATTTGTCAGCTTTGGAAACTTATTCAACGCTGCCACATAGCTTGAGAAAGTGGGAGGGGGGATTTTAATTGAGTAGCTCTAAGTAGACAAAAAATAGAATTTTTTGTTAGTTCAAGGTCATAGAGTGTGGCGCAGGAACAAAAAGGAGCTTACTTTGGGATTGGTTCATATGATGTGATGATGAGGAAAAGGGGGAGCTTTTATTACACTGCTCTTTATCAATAGCTTTTTATCCTTACACACTTTCTTAATTCCACTGTAACTTTATACCATTTCATCTACTGCCTTTTGTTTTCTAAGGAAAATATACAGGAAATTATTTCTAGCCCTGAGCAATTGTGATGAGAGAACTCTAAATTCAGTAAGTAAATATAAGTTAGCTTCAATTTGTACTTTACTAGCTTGATAGGCCAGAGGTAAGGAATCTATGCTTATCCCAAACTCATGGCAATTATATATGCAGCATCTGTTGCCTTTTCTCAATATGACATTGTCTTAATTCCAAGGTAAGGAAATCACAACTTTGTAGCACTATGAACTTTTCTCCTTATATTAGGGTGTCACCTCAAAAGACTGAGGAAAGATGGGCTGTGCTTTACTACATTTTCCTCTTGTTTTCTCCATCAACAGATAAGTTATTAAAGGAGCTGATCCTACCTTTTGAACAACGTCTGGATCAACTTGCTGAATTCCTAGTAGATGTCAAGCCCACGCTGCAATTCGACATTGTTCCTCTATATGATCCCTTTGGTCCATCAATCACTGATGCTAATCTGAAGTGCATTGTAGTCAGTGAGGAGACATTCAAGGGTGGTCTTTCTGTCAACAGAAGGAGGGCAGAAAATGTAAGTATGTGGGAATCTTTTTGCCACTATTGGGTACAAACTGAAAAACCATCTGCCATTTAGGATCTGCCAGGACTTAAGATCTTCAGAACACAATTCTTCCTCAATCCCATCACTAGCAGAAGTACTTGGGCACTGCTCCCAGATTCTGGAATTTTCTGCCAAGAAAGAACAGCCTGTGTTGTTCTGCCTGCAAGGGAAAATATTTTGTTTAGACAGAACTTTGATAGCTAAATAGAGTTTGGCTTTATGTTTGGAGCTTTCTATTTTATTTAGTAAGAGTTTCAATTATATAGTCCAGTAAAACCTCACTTTAGCTTATTACAGAAAGTTTTTTTTTCCACTTGGACTCCACTCCTATTTAATGAACTAGTATATGCTCATTAGAAGGTTTAGAGGGTTTAGGGGTTTACTTGCTGAAGCTTTACCATAAATTATACTGTTTATGCAATTACATAAATAGCAAATTAATTCAAATGAGGTGTATTCAGATTTAATGGTTTTAATAATAAAACCTTAATGGTGTTTATTTTGATTGTTATTCTGAGGTCATTCATTGGCAGAAAAGCGAGGAATCATATTGCTTCCTCAAACAACTCAAAGGGATTGCTTTGTTTGGATCTCTGTAGAAGCAAAATGCCCTGCAAAAATGTTCATGGCCCATTGTTTACTTATATTGTGATATTTAGAATTTTAATCCAAGCACAAAATAGGTAGAGAAATGTTTCTTTAGTATAGAGCATGACTCATTTCCACCAACTCTAACCAGACAAGACTTCTTCTGCATGCTTTTGTGAGTATGGGTGGCACTCTCAATCCTTACATTTAACAAAGGGCTTAATAGTAATCTCTGTCCCTACTATAATCATCCATAATCATCCATCCACTTTTTAAAATTTGTTTAAAATCTATCAATTCAAACAACCATTGTGGCAGTTAGTTCTAGGGCTCATGGCCTTTCCTTTGGAATTGCATAGCAAAGATTAATTTAAAAGATTGCTAGTATCTGAGATGTTTTTCAGCATGTTTATTAGATAAACAGAAGCATGTTTATTATATTATTATGTATTTATTAAATATGTTTGTCTCATATTCCCTTAAACATGGAACATAAGCCAGTTGGTTGATCTATTTCATTTCCATACCAGGGTAGAGAAGCTGGTGCTTGATCACTCAAGAGAGCTAGAGTGGTATGCAAAGGCTTCCCTAGGACTGGGGAGGCTATTTATAACCAAAAAGCTGAAGAGACCTGGATCTCTATTTGCTCTCATCATGCGCTTGCAAGGTGGTTGAAGTAATAAAACTGATAAAAATGTACTGTATATACTCAGGGGTGGGATTCCATTGGTATAACAATTGGTTTGGTGATCATGTGCTTTGCACGTCAACACATGCATGCTCCACATTTTAAAAAGTCAAGTCCATACTTACCTTCAACTGCAGCCTCTGTGAAGAAAACAGCTGAGGCATGGTGAACAGCTCTTCCGCGCAAATCAGCTGTGGTCTAAACAAAGGCATAAAACACAGGAAAGAGCAGGGGTGAGCAGGTGGGCCCACTTCCTCGTCGCAGCAAACCGGTTCGGAGCGAGCTGAACATGGGAACAATGGGTTTGCCCGATCTGGTCCAAACCGGTGGAATCCCTCCCCTGTATATACTGCCTTAGTTCATTGGAAAAGATATAGAGCAGGGGTGTCAAACTTGTGTCCTCATGGCAGCATCACGTGACATATTGGGACTTTTTTCCTCTTTGCTAAACTGGATGGGGGCAGGGCCAGCACATGTGGCATTTGGCTCATAGGCCGTGAGTTTGACACCTGATAGATGTAGTTACAGCATATTAAAATGGACACCTTTTACATATTTTTCTAGTCTGTTATTAAGTGACAGCAAAGTTATATTTCCATCATTTTGGCTCTTTCCACCAGGCGGTTAAATAATCATCTGCAACAATTTGGATTAAATGACATTAATTTTGGATTCAAAGGGAAAATGGATTTTACAAATAGTCCTTGATTTACAACCATAATTAGGTTGAGAATTACAGTCTTGGTGATTGTTAAGTGGCAATATACTTTTACCAGATTTTGCAATATTTTTTGCAGGTGTTGTAAAGTGAACGTAGTCATTAAACAAATCCATTTTATCTAATGGGTATTTTTTTTTGTTGGAAACTAAAAGTAAATGCCAGAAACCAGTAAAAATGCCTGAAATTATTGTCATATGATTGAAGGATACTGCAGCTGACCATAAATGAGAACTGGTTGCCAAGCACCTAAAATGCATGTGACTATGAGGGGGGGAGGAGGAGGATGTAGGAATTCCAGAACCAGGTCATAAGTACTTTTTGGAGATGAATGTCTGCCATAATTTCAAATGGTCACTAAGTGACCAGACATTAAGTGAGGACTGCCTCTAGCAGTAGAATAATTGATATTCATTACCAAACTCTGTGGTGTAGTATGGAAAGGCAACTGGTCTCTAACAAATATCTTACAGAACCTTTCTGAACTGGCTCTCCACAAGATCAATCTGGCTGTTGACCCTCAACATGCCAGAAATGAGGAAGAAAAAATCAGCTCTTCTAGCTTGAGGTACAGACTTCTTGGAACTTTGTTGTGTGCACCTCAGGTAAGTAAGTTTGTTTTAGCTTTTGAGTTGTATGGGAGGGTGAATTACAATTATGTGTTTATTTGGTAGTAAGGTCCTTTGAGTTGAAAGGGACCTATTCCCAAATAAGTATGGATTGCCACCTTTGTTGCTGGATTTTCTAAGAGAAAAGATAAGTGAAAGAACAGTCTGAACATGCCTTCCAGTCTTCACTATGAGCAATTTTTTATCTGGGTTGTCTCTGGCCCCTTCCTTTCTTCAAAGTAAAGCTTTCCAGTATGAGAAACCTAGCTACCTTCCTCTGATCTCTACCATGCCCCTTCACCTTTTTCTCCCCTTCCCTCCCCTCTTTCTTCAGAGCAGCATTCGCTAATAGCAAGCACTGAGTCTTCAGATACTCACAGTCAAGAGCTGTAGCTTATTCGAAGGAGGCTAATGTTCTCCCTTCACCACAGACTGGAAGGGTGGGAAAAGGATGCTTATAGAGGATGCAAAGTCACTATGAGCAGCCATTGTGGTACTCAAGAAAGCAAAGACCATGAGAGAAAAGGCCAAGCTCTCTGAATGGAGAGCACACTTTACAAGGAATAGTGTGCAGGACTATGAATGTACCTCTAAACAAATGTAACAGGACTGTATGTAGTGAATGTTGTTCACTAAAACAGTGCTGCTATGAAAAGAGCCGATGGAAAAATAGTTGTACTTCTGTAATGTTGAACAATAATACAAATGAATATACCCGGTTCCCTTAATAAAATCAATCTTCTTTTCTCTTCAGAAAAATCCATCACTTCCTTCCAGCCCCTACATAATAGGGCTGACAGGTGGATCTGGTAGTGGCAAAAGTTCTGTTGCCCAGTATTTGTTTCACCTTGGTGCCTTCCATTTGGATATGGACAGACTGGGACACAATATTTACACACCAGGTGGTCCTGTATACAAGCAGGTGATAGAAGCATTTGGACCAGGTATGATTGATCTTTGCGGAAAGCCATCTTTTAACTCAGTTCACCCAGAAAACTGCAAGAGAAGGGATAGGAAGAGTTCTGCCTCAATTTTTTTTCTGATCCTCTGCCAATCCGCTTTTATGACTTATCCCCTTTCCAAATTTATTCTCCCTGTTTTCTTACCATTTGTCCTCAGCAGACAAAGTTTATAAACTTTGTCCAAAGTTCCATCATTGGAAAAATAGATATGGAAGGAGAAAAACTGAGGTAACAAGCAGGCCAAAGGTGAAACTATTTTATAACATACTATATTGAATTGCCACTTAATCTAAGTGAAAGTACTATTTGGCAAAATCAGTCACTCTTGGAAGACATCAGGCTAGGTGACATTGGAGGCAAGACTCCAGGAAAAATAACATTATTATTTACCACTATAGCTGGTTCTTATATTGTAAGCATTTTTCCACAGCTCAGCAGAGGTTATTTTCATTTGCATTCATATGTTAAAATGGTTCTGGGCAGCCATCCAATAAGGTGACTTTCCAAATTTATTGCTCTCTAGAGAAGTTTGAAATTCTAAAGTTTATTTATTCATTTAGTTATTCATCACATTTGTACATTGCTCATCTCACCTAAGTGACTCTTATACCACCAGTTTTTGTATCACCAGATTTGGGGAAGCTGCAGGAAACTACCATAAGGATTTGAAGTATTCTTTATTTAATTTTTTTCCTAGGGGGAAAAGGTTACATTAGTATCCTTTTGTACATTTGTCCAATGTTTTGAATCATGAATGAAATGATCACAGTTTGACAAATCTTGTTTCAAAAATGGCAGTGAAAAACCAGTTAATTACCCTAAGAATTAGGAATGGAGATGGGAGACTCACCTGTGAATTCTGAAAGGGATTTGACTTTTGAGGATCTCTTAACAAAAATAAGGGGAAGCTGCACAGTATTTCTTTCTGGTGTGTGTTTGGCGAATCCAACTCATCTTTACAGATATTTTGAACGAAGATGGAACCATCAACAGAAAATTGTTGGGAGCCAAAGTATTTGGAGACCAGGTAAAAAGCTGCCTCAGTTTGGGGTAAAAATTGAATTTCAATATTGACATTCCTTCCTTTCCAGTTCAGCATATTTGGTTTACCCTTTGATTCACTGACATTAGAATGCTTCTCTGTTCCACCCCATTAACTCTGCCCTTTCACCTCCTTTCACAGCAAGGTGTTTTTTTCCATTTGTGGGTGAAAGGTATTACGTGAGCACAGTGTACGTAGGGAGAATGTCTCCCTGTATACTAAATACAATGTCCTTAGACTGAGAAAAATTAAACTCTTAGAACTGGTAATTCTGGGGTAGCCATCTGTATACAAGTGCATGCCTTGACCCAATTCTGATTTGCATACCATACTTCTTGGATTGGTACTGCACTTTGGCAATCCCCAGGGTTTGGTTTGGTTTTCATTAGTAGCAGCAGGTCACCTTAAATTTCTCATGTTGGCTTTCTTTGTTTCCTCTTACAGGAACAAATGAAGCAACTGAACAATATCATGTGGCCAGTGATGGCTCAAATGGCAAAAGAAAAGATAGAAGAGGCAGCCAAGCAGGGTGAGAAGGTCTTTTTGGGATCTTGGCAAGACTTGTGAATAAGTTACATAGATGCAAGGTCTCCTTTTTCAGAAAGATGAGCAGGTAATCTGTAAGAGGGGGGCTTGCCTCGCAGAGTCGTTGTGACTTTCCTTATGATGGACTGTCATGTGGTCCCAGCATGAGGGATCGTTCAGCTGTGCAGCATATGAAAACTGAGATAAATTCATTTCATTTCATTTACAGGGCATCTGATTTCATCCTAACGTTGAGAGTAATGTGTTTTATCTGAGTTTAGTTATATTAGAGTTAGAGTTAGCCCATGATGCAGCAGTTATTATTTACCTAGTCATTTCGAACCCTCAGTCTCAAACATTTCGAGAGCAACTTGAAGAATATGACCATCATGGGTTGCTTGAAAGCAACAAATCAGACTTTTACATTATCAATACCTTTGCTTATTCTCCAGTATGAGAGAAGGGTTGACTGTGCCATCACAGTAATTGCTCATAATTACACCTGACTTATTTGGAAATGAAATCAAAGCATGCTGCAGCCCCCTTCTCTTGACAGAAACTGCCTTCTGTTCACTATTCAAATTTCTGGTCTGCAGGAAAGACTGTGTGTGTGCTGGATGCAGCTATGTTGCTGGAGGCAGGCTGGACAAAAATGGTGCATGAGGTCTGGACAGTCATCATTCCTGAAAATGAGGTAAGAAAACTGCTGGGTTGTGTAATTCTTGCAATCAAAATCTCTTCTCTCTTCCTGTTTGGTAGATGACATTTGTCATGCTTGCCCAAAAGAATAGCTGGTGCAAAGTAGTTAGATTTTAATTGCAGGATGCAAGTATTTTGGATTTTATTTCATCCATCATAAAGTTATTCAGTAGTTGTTTAAAAAGAATCCAAAGCTCTGTTGTTACAGTTATCAGGCAAATGGTGAATATTACATCACAGTCATTCTAAATAATGATCATACATGGACATTTGTCTTCTGTGTATGGATTTTTGATGCATACATTCTGGAAAACTGTAACGTAGCTTTCAGTGGTAGTCCATGCAATGAACAGTAAGGTAGATAAATAGATAGGAATATTTTATATCCAGATTTTTTAAAAATGCAAAACAACTTGTATCACAAAATTAATAAACCACAATAAAGATGAAATAACTGGGATTATAACACTAAAGCAAGAGTAATATAAATAGCTCATATAGCAGTATCACATAAGGAAATTAATATCACTATAGTTAACTCTCACCATCTAAAAGGTAATGGTTCCTTAGCAAAAACCTCATTTAAAAAAATAAATAAAAATAATAACACTGTATCTATACCTAAGAGTATATATGAGAATAGAAGAGAATATCATTCATACAGTATATAACTATGAGGAGGACATTCTACATTTGGCAATAGCATCCAAAGACACCAATTTTCATATCATAGTTTAGTTTTCACTTATTTAATTGCATTTCTGTTGTACCTCTTCACAAAGGCTCACTATAATAAACATTTCCAAATTCAGATATTTCAGAATTCTTTGGCTTGAGATTTTCCAATGAGGCAAAAAAATGGCTTCTTTAAGGTTTAACTAATGTGCTGTGTGGATGTGATATAAGAGGGTTTTTAACGTGCTGGTGAATTTGAAAAGGTCATTTTGCAACAGCCCTAAAAAGTTTCCTAATTAAATACAAATTAGGATTAGAAAGTAGAAACATCCATTGAATCCAGTTAGGAGATTCAAGATAGAGATATGGAAGTTTCTTTTTACCTACATCATAATTATGCTGTAGAATTCATGAGCATAAGAACAGCAGTAGCCACATTTTTGAACAATTTTAAAAGGAGATTAAAAACATCAGTGGAGGATAAGAATGTTCTCATTTTGATAGCTTTACAAAACGTTGGTTTCTGTCTCAGATGTGTGTGCAGAATTAGAATCTCAACCCACTTTCCTTCTGCTATTCAGACACTCTTATGGCTATACCCTAAAACTCAGTGGATGAGGAGGGAATGACCATCATGTTCCTTATGTGGGAGCAGGAACATTTTTATACTGCTGCTAATACCCCATTCCTTATCTTTGCTGCCTACTTTCCTAATGATTAAAAAAGGAAGTGATTGCTTTTCTAAAGAGGGGGATGGGAGAAGCCGAAGCCCATTGTCCCATGACCGGTGGGAAAAACCCCAAGGGGAAGGAGCTTTCACAATCAGAAGCTATGCTTTCTCTTTTCCTCTAGAGCTGAAATTGACTTGAAGGTTAATAAACTTAACTTCCAAGCTCTATAGCTCATGAGGACTCAAACACCAATGCCAGTGTTGAATATGGAAGACATCTCTGTTTCAACTATTGTATGGGAAATGAATAGGAGGCTATGATTTTCATTTCTTGCTTATATAATTTAATGTCTTATTAGTAATTGCAGGAAAAGACCAGTCTTTCATTCTGGTCTTTCTTTACTTCTCAGCTGTGTTTTTCTGATGCAGGAGTAGCTAAGCTTCCTTCTGCATCTGTTCTTCAAGTACACATTTATTTGCTACCTATTCAGGGCTAACAAATATAGATAAGGTGGTTAAAATATGTTCTCAGTTGAAGAGAAAGAGGAGTAAATACAATCCGAGGGTTTTGTAGATTGTAACTGATCAGTTTGAAGGATCACCTCCCACATCTTCTGCTGTGCAGTCATCAGAATCCTTGCTCTGCTCTTGCTACCCTCAGAGGTTTAATTATGATGGCAGAATATATAACAGGTGTCTGAATACTGAATAGTATTCTAAATTGTGCAACTTTAACTAGTTCTCTCCTTATTGCTAGTTTTTAAATCTGGAGACCTTGTATGATCCCAATAAAGATTACTTTTTTTAAATAAGTACATTTACTTCATTTTTAAAAAAAAAATACAAGATTTATATGGTTATCCATCTTATGGCACACAACAGTAATAAAAAACAAGATATAGCAACATTACAAAAGAAAAGAAAAGAAAAAATAGGGATCCCCTTCATCAATTATACATATTCATCTATACAATCCTGGGGCTCTAATCTTACCATCCCAGCGCCGGGAAGGAAAGCCAGCTCTTCATGACTTTCCAGAAGATTAAGAGGGTGGGCCTGCTAGATCCCAAGGGAAAGGAGAAAGCAGGAGCTGCCACAGAAAAGACATGCTTCCTAGGCATCATTTAAGAAAGGGACCAGCCTGCTCTACTTCTTCTCTGTCTCTGTTTCTTTCAAGGCCATAAGACGCATCATAGAAAGAGATGGCTTAAGTTCAGAAGCTGCCAAACTGCGGATACAAAGCCAAATGCCTAACAGCCAGCGTGTGAAGCACTCACATGTAGTCCTTTGCACAATGTGGGAGCCAGAAATTACACATGAAATGGTAAGAAAAACATAATAGCTGCAAATGAGTAAGGCAGCATCTTATTGGGTCTATTAAATGGGTTTTCTTTGGAGAGTCATCCCCAGTGGGCTTGTTGAATAATCCTATCTGTTTTTACAGGTGGACAAAGCTTGGGCCCTGCTTCAGAAACGCATCAAACCTGAAATAGACCCCTGAACTGAGATGTGATCGCCTTTTCATTCTGCTCCCTCAATGCTGCTAGTATGGAAAAATGTGCACCCATCATGAGTACTCATTCTAACAAGGGCAGAAGTTGAGGATAGAGATAAAGGAAACAGAGTTCCAAATACTTGGTGTTGTGGGAGGTGATACTCCCTTTGACCTTTTTTTCCTCTTGAAAAGGTTCAGGGAGAAGCATGAGGTAACTTTTATATACCGTAGGATTTGATTTTTTTTATTCAGTTGGGATACTTGTTGAGCAGGAAGGAAAAGACACTACTATGTGAAGCCACTGGTGTTCCGTGTTTTTGATGGAAGCAGTTTCATTAATGCTACTAACAAAAGAAGAACATTCAGGGTTATATAGGCATGGCATAGGTACTCTGTTTAGGCTCTACTGTTTTGTACTTGATATCCTTTATGCAAAAGTTACATATAAAGAAAGCAAATATATTGGCTTTGTGTGACTGTGTGCTACTAATGGGAACTTTTTTTATTCAGTAGTGGGTGGGTTTCCTACTTGGTCTTCTCTGGGACATCAAGATTCACAAATACCATTTAAACCAACTTTTCTCATTTGAATTTGCTTTCAATTCTATTGCCTAATTTAATTTTTTATCTCTAAAAGAGATAAATAGAAAAAATTGGCAGGTTTTTTACCAAGCAGTGTAATTTAGTTTAAAATTGCAGCAAAATAAGGTGTCTTTGTTTTTCAAATCCCTTCAAAAATCAAATTTGAAATATTTTTTTAAAAATCCATGGTATTTTGAAAATCACTTGAATTTAAATATTTCAATTACATTTCTCATCATTTTAGTTGAAGGTATGGCATGCATTTATATTTATATTTGAGCCTATATTATGAATGCAAGACCATGTCTCACCATCTTCTTTATATTCACTTGAAGCTAATTTCACTGGCTTTCATTATTCGGACTGCATGGTTTCATGGGCTATGAGTCAAAGTTTGTAACCTTTCATCTAACAAATGCATACACTTTCAGATGAGTAGTGGGGAGATTCCATAAGAATTAAATTAGATCACATTTGATGTATAAATATACCCCCAAAGGACTGAAAGGGAGGATGGTGTGCCAGACATATCTATATTGTAATGGTACTTCTGATGCAGATGGGGAAGAATAATTTTCGTGATAATTAATTCCCAAATAAGCATTTGATACTAATCTTAGAGCTTAAATGTTCCAGAGATCTGAGGCCCTGAATATTTCATATCTGGTGGCAGTGGGACATCAGTCTGATTCTGGAAGAGAGCCATATGATAAAGAGAATTAAGGGTTAGCAATAACAAATGCAGCATTTTGTTCATATACTCTTTGCCTTGAATACATCCGGGCTGAAGTTCATTCAGACAGTTTTAACATTTCGTTACATCAAATTGCTACTTTTCTCCCTGCAAACCTCATATTCATGATATAGCTCTCTTTACGAAACAAGGGGCCTGCTAGTTAAGAATATATTCCTGCAGCCAATACCCTCACCACCTACAATGCTGCCCAGATTTCTTGCTTACTTCTTTGTTAGATTCTTTTAATTTAAGAGAAATGAAGAAAATAATATACTCTAAAATACCACCCTCTCATATTGTGTTTATTTGCAAGAACATCAGAGGCATTCCTACACCCAATGCCTTGTGTGGTGTCAACTTGTGCTTGGGGTGGGGGAGGTGCTGGCTGAGCAAATCAACACTTAAGGATTAACTGTGAGGAAGGAACATCTTGGAGATGTTGAGTTTGATCAGGAGTAATACCAGTTTAGCCTGATTATGTCATAGTTTTTTGCACCTAGTCTGGCAATTCTCTTATGGATATACAAGGCAAATATTCAATGGAAGTGCTTCAGCATGCTCTCAAAATTCCAGGTATGCTTACATGTCAAAAGGGCTACCAGGCACTTCCCTGAGGAGTATAGCTTCTTTTGCCAGTGAAATTGATGCAAAAAATCTAATCTCCAATAGATGACTGTCCAGCCACTGCTTGAAAACATTCAGTGACAGAGAACCCATAACCCAGTATCAAACTGGTCCTAGTCTTTCAACTGTTCTGTAATATTCTGCCAGCATCTTCATTCTTTTAACATTTTTGTTGTCAGGGATGGTAGAAAAGAGGTCTTGATTTTTTTTAAATGTGTGATTTCTCTGTGAGACTTGAAAAGGCCTACCATACCCCTAACCAGAATAATCTTTTTTTAAGCCTAAACACATCAGTTTCTTAGTCTCTCCACATAAGACATAGCATCTACGATAATCCTTGTGTGTCTTCTTCATCCATTCCAACTCCTTTGAATCTTTCTTAGGTTATGTCACACAGAACTCAACACAGCACTCAGTGCAGGCTTGGACAGTGAAGAATATGAGGGTCCAAAACCCTTCCCTATTTGGAAATTATGTTCTATTAATGCAGCCTAAAAATTACATCTGTCTCAGCAGGTAGAGCACCTGATTAATGCCTCAGAAGCTAAACCCTACAGGAGATCCTACTAGGTAAATAGGAAACAGCCTGACCATATGCCAAATTTGAAAACATTCCATAAAATGGCAATGGCAAATCCTTTCTTTTCTGCTACCAAAAAACTCCAAATGGGTGTGTTGCGAAGTTATTAATCTATAAACTTTAAAATTTCATCTGACTTTTTTTTGTAGCCATATTAGATTGTTGATTCGTACTTGGCTTGTGATCAACTACTTTATAATTTTGACATTTTCTTATCTATTTATGTGTTCTGGAATCTTCATAGATGTTGAAAGTTAGACTGATTGACTGTCTAAGGTTCCTTATACCATTCCTCTCCTGTTCTGAATTTCTCAGTCTAGTTCATCTAGCCTTCTAGTAACTTTCCTAAATATTCTGAGGTATAATCCTTCAGGTGGACTACTTTGAACTCATTCAAAGTTATATCCTGATTAGAAATCACAAGATGAAATCCGATCCTTCAGCTAGATCTTCGTAGTTATATAGTGAAACATCTATTCCCCCCATTCAAGACTGAGCCAAAACAGGAATAGAATTGTTCTGATTTTTCTTTGTTACCTATTTGCTATCTTCATAAAACAACTGAGTCTCTTATTTTTAACATATTTGAAGATACCATCTTTACAAATCCAGAACACTCTTCCTTAGTGGCTTATCTCACATTCCACTTTCTATAAGCGTCCTTTAAAAAAAAAATTTTTTAATTGAAAATAAACATTAAAAATATTGAATGTGTGGTCTTCTTTGACAAACATTTCAGTCAATACATTTTACATTAAAAAGATCAAAAGATATAAGCATTTGTGTGTGTGTGTGTGTGTGTGTGTGTGTATGTTTAAGCTTTGAACATTTTAGTTCTTATTTGCTATAAGTGTCCTTTCTGATTTTCAGCTTTTCACTCAGCATTTTGTAGAATCATGATGGCTTCTTCTACCATTTTTAGATGCTGGTAGCTTGTGTTTGGATTTCTAATTTTTCATTTTTTAAAGTAATTCCTAACCCGTTTCAAATTCATTTTCCTTTCAGATTCCCCTGCCATAGAATTCAGTTTATCACTTTTATTAAAATCTGCTTTCTTGAAATCCAAGACCTGCATTTGACTACACTCAGTTTTATTTTCCCATAAAATCATGAATTGCAGCATTACTAGTTATTCTGTCTCAAAATCTCCATTATTTTCACTTTGGCTACTATGACTTTCCTTCTGGGTCCTCCCTTGGTTCCTTCTGAACAAGCCTTGAGAATGCAGAATTTATTTAACATCCATTTTAAATATTGCTTCCCTGAAATTAAAGATCATCATCTTTCTCCTACTTTGAGCATTTGTATCTAAAAAATTGAGAGAATGAACTTTAAGTCAATGTTTTTTCTGATTTTTTTATTGAGCTAACAGGCTCAGCACATTTGCCCTCTACATTTTGCAGTGCACAAGTTTTTATATGTAATTCCTACAAATAAATGCTAGGTTCCATCTCCAACACTAATTTAAAAATTCAGACATTCAGATTAAACCACTACTGATCTAGTACAGCATGGTTTGGCCAAACACATTCTTTCCGATCCTCATCTCAAGCCAGCTCTCTGACATATAATAAAATAGACTTGTGGTCCCAGACATCAAATCTCTCTCAGCACTGATAATGTTACCTAGCTTGGTAATGAAATGTCTACAAAAAAGTCACCAAGAATCCCACATCAAATGACTTGTGAATGCCATTTCTTTTTTTTTTTTTT
>AZIM01006465.1:48045-58259 GCA_000516915.1 Ophiophagus hannah | reverse complement strand
CAGGCAGGCAGACATTGTGGTTATATCCAGAAAGTCTTTCTATAATACTGCAAAAATCAAAGAAATGAATGTTTGATTGGCTCTGGAAGTCAGTTTTCAGTTTCACAGAAATCAGGCTTCAGTTTTCTTATCTCTAGCTATTACAACTGCTTTAGCAGCTTTATTGACATGTCAACTACCAGAATCCAAGAGGGTGAGGGTGATGCTGCAGCGATACAATGTGCCTCACAGACAGAACTTTTCTTTTTTTTGCTATATATATTTTGTATTCAAGAGCTGGCAATGGGATATATAGTACAAAAGAGAAAGAAAAGAGAGAAGCAGAGCATCAGTGCCATCTGCAGGCAAAAGTGAAAATTAGAAGATAAAAGGGAAAAAGGAAATTGATTAAGCAATGACCTTCAGAGCCTGAGAATGAATAAAGATATGAACTTGTTTTGACTGAAGAATGGAGAACTAAGGCAGAGAGTGGAACACTGAAAACTTTTTTCTTTTCTTTTTCCTTTTTCAGTGTAGCTCTTGGAACTTAATTGAAAACAAAACAAACAAAACAAAACAGATGCTGAATAAGGAAATGGCTTCCTTTCTCTCTGATTTTTTCTTTGCTCTGTGAACTCTCTTTTTGGATATAAAACAACTGGTGGTTGAACTTTTGGTCTTGGTGGGACGATCTGGATTATAATTTACTATTCTAGTGATTCCTTTTCTTTGGTAAAAATGGATTAAAGTTGGAAGAACTGGAAGAAAAAGAAGGGACCTAAAGACTGATAACAATCAAAATTGGATTACAATTTATATTTTATCCTATTGGATTATAATAGGATTATATTTTTATCTTTGATGGATTATAAACACTAAGATATTTGAAAATGAAGAAAACAACATCAGCATCATCTTCAGCATCAGCATCTACAACATCCAGCCCAGCTGGCCAGAAGACCTTGGACTTTATGCTTCAACAGGAGAAAGCAACCGTGATGCAAGCATAATGAAAAACCATGATACAAGCCCTCCATGAAGATATGAAGGAAAGAATAGGGAAAGTAGGAGGGAAGATAGAGAAAATAGAAGAAAAAATAGAGAACTTCCAACAAATAATGGCTAAAACTGAACAACGTATACAAAAAGTAGAAGAAAAAGCTGAAACAACAGAAAAAAAAGTGGGAGAGATAGATTACAGACTTACACTGGCAGATCAAAAGAAAGAAAGAACAATAATAACTTTAGAGATGGATTGGGCAGATTATTATTTAAGATTCCAGAATATGGAAGAAGAAAAGGGAGAAAACCTAGCGGAGATAATGGTAGAGTTGTTGGCAGAGGATTTGGAGGTCCCTGAAGAAAAAATCCAGGCTGAGATAGACAAAATATTTAGGGTTCACACTAGATATGCTATAAGAAGTAGACTTCCTATAGAGGTCCACGTAAAATTTATCAAAAAGGCAACAAAAGCAGAGTTTTTACAGAGGGCAAGAGATTATCCTTTAAAATATAAAGGGAAAGAAATAATAGTTTTAAAACAAATACCGACAAGAGTTAGAGAATTAAGGAAGGAGTATCAGTTTGTGACAAAGCATCTGATTAAAAAGGATGTTAAGTTTAGATGGCTGATACCAGAGGGAATATTGGTGACTTGGCAGGAGCAAACACATAGGTAAGATTCAATAGAGAACGCAGAACAATTTTATGATCAGTACTTGGGACCACAAGAAGAAGAGAGAATTAGAGAAGAAAGGGAGGTCAGATACCAAGAAGAATCCACAGGAGAGAAAGATATACAACAAAAGGATGATGCAAGAAATCAGGAGGAAATAACAATAGGAGAAGGAGCAAAGCCAAAAGAAGCAAGCGAGACAAGAATGACTAAAGCAGCAAAACCCATTTACAAGTAAAACTATGGAGGAAGAAATAAAGTTAATATCAATCAATATATATGGACTGAACTCCGCAATAAAATTTTTAATAAATTGGAACAGTCAAAATTGGACACAATTTGTTTACAAGAAATCCACATTAAAAAACAGCACAACAAATTATTAGAATACTCTAAAATTGGGAAGCTATTCACCTCTCTTTCACAACAAAGTAAAAGGGAAGTAGCGCTTTATTTAAAAGAGACAATAAGTGCCAAACAAATATTTATGGATGAAGAAGGGAGGATTCTATAAACAGGTACTTTTAGTTGCAATATACATGCCAAACAACAATCAAGAGGATTTTTATGGCAAATTACATAAGAAAATAATAGAAATGGAGTATGAAAACATATGTATAGTGGGAGATTTCAACACAATAGTGAATGAGAAATTGGACTATAAAACCAGAAAAATAAATAAAAAATCTAAGAAAATACTTCCAAAAACTTTCTTCAAAATGGTGGAAGAATTAGGAATTCAAGATCTATGGTGAGAAACTCATCCTGGAAAAAATCAATATTCATTTTACTCAAACAGACACATGTCTTGATCCAGAATAGATATGGTGTGGATATCAGCAGAATTAATATCTAATATACAAGAAATAAATATTGAAACAAATACTTGGGCAGATCATAACCTGATAAAAGTTATATGGAATGGGGAGGAAAAAGAAGTCAAGATGGACAATGAACCAATCAATACTAAAAGAAAAGGTATTTATTCAATTCATGGAAAGAGAACTGGATTTTTTCTTCAAAGAGAACAGAAAAGAAGAAACTTCCTTACAAAATGTATGGGACACAGCAAAGGTGTATATTAGAGGACTAAATATAACATATGTGGGAAAGAGAAATAAAAAGAAGAGACAAACTCAAAAGCAATTAGAACTAAAATACAAGAAGTTAGAGATGGAACTACAACCCCCCCCCCACAAAAAATATAAAGTATCAAATGGACTTAAAAAAACATAAGTTGAGTTTAATAGACAAAGAAGAACTAGTAAAAAAAATAAAAGGAGCCAAACAAAAATTTTTTGAAAATGCAATCAAGCCAAGAAGATGGTTGGCATATAAATTGAAAAAGGAGAAAGAAAAGAAATTGATTTCTCAGCTAATAGACGAAGATGGGATTCTTTATCATTGAAATGAAAATAATTCAAAATTATTATGATAAACTATATGATCAAGAGACAGTATCAGAAGATAAAATAAAACAATATATAGAAAAGGCAGAATTACCTACAGTACCAGACACAGTTAAAGCAGCATTAGAAACAAGAATAACAACGATGGAATTAACAGAAGCTATCAAAAAGCAAAAGAATGGTAAAACGTCCAAACGGTTTACCAGCAGAGTTATACAAAACTTTACAAAACTTTTTAAGCAACATAATGTTGGATGTATTTAATGAACTATTGTTGGAGGCGAAAGTACCAAATTCTTGGTACTTTCATTACTCTCATACCGAAAGAAGACTCAGACTTACGGCAGATAAAAAAATTACAGACCAATGTAACTATTGAATACGGATTATAAAATATTTGTATCAATAATAGCAGAACGACTAAAGAGATTTTTAAATCAATTTATACATACAGATCAAAATGCCTTTTTAAAAAAATAAAAGTTTTTTATTTTTATTTTTACATACATATCAATGTGTGAACAATATGGCACCTGGATGTCTTACATTTTGATACAATTAAAATAATACTCAATATATTTAACTTTAATAAGCTTATCTACTTTTAATATTCCTACTTATATTTCCAAATTCTCATTGTTTAGTTTTCAATATTTCAGTAAGTTATTTTTATACCAATCCTTATATTCAAATATCTTCCTTTTACATCCAATAGCATGTTAATAATCATGTTTGCTATTTTTCACAATTTTATTTCATTCTAACATTATTATNAAACAATTAAATAATTAACAAGTCCAATACAAATTTAAAACTAAGTTAAAAACTAAGAACATTGATACACATCTTAATATTCCATTATAATCTTCTATTTATTTATATATTCAATATTTCATTGTATTAGTTTTTTATGCCAATCCTCATGTTATTCAAATATATTTAATATCACCCTCATTCAAATTCTAATTTCCTTTCTTTTTCTTACATCATCTTATTATTAAAGAAGTGTATTCCATTATTTCCCCCTATCTAATTCTATCTCAGAATTCTATCCCAGTTCTAACTTTCTGTTATGCTACAACAATTTCCAAGAATATTCCCTAATAGGTTTTTTATAAGGTTTCATTTATCAAATATATCCTTCTTTTTACCACAAATAAAACATCAATAATCATATTTAATACATTTAACAAATCCTTATAGTTTCTAATAATAATACTCCTGTTAATATTATACATTTAACATGTTAATATAATTATAATAATAATATACCTATTAATATTCAATTCCAAACCTTCCATTATTTAGTTAATCAATATTTCAATACATTATTTTTAGACTAATCACCACTTTATTCAAGCCTACTCAATTTAGCTATCATTCAAATTCCATTTCCCTTTTTATTACTACTTTACTACTTTATTACTACTTTTTTTATTACTACTTTATCATATTGTGTACCTATATATATTCCATTATTCCCCCTCTCTCTAGTTTCCAACCCTATTCTAAATTTAATTATATCATTGTTATATTGAAGAAAAAAAGAAAATTTAAAAAGAATAGAATTTTTCTTTAACCATTATCTCTTATTTGCTTTAAAGTGTTAAACATTTTCTTCTTAACTCCTCCCATATTCCTCTCTCATATCTTTGTCCCTGTCTGCTTCCACATCATAACCTATCATTTTACCTTTTTCTCCCTTCTCCACCCTGTTCCATTGTCTAGTTTTCAAAATGTCTGCTCTTGCTTTTGTCTCTTTCTCAGAGAAATCATCTTGTAACTTTATTTCCTCTTTCTGTTCCCTTAAAATACTCTTTTCTGTGCTTATTACATCCATTATTATTATATTTTTTTCTCTTCTTTCTCATCGTCACAGTTTACTTGTTGATTTTTCTCTGTATTTTCTTTTGATTTTCTAGTTAGTTTCTCTTCTTGTGCATCTTGCTCACTTCTGTCCGTTTCTTCCTCTATACTCTGCATTTTGTTAAAAATTCTTTTTTTAAATGTCCTTAATATCCTTAGATATTGATGCCATTTCTTCCCGGATCTTGTTCATTTCTTGCTGGTGGGACATCTCATTTAATTTCTTTTAATGTTTTTTTATGTCCAATAATCCAGGAACAAGCCAAATATTCACACCAAAATCACTTCTCACGAAGTTTAAAATTCTTGTATTTTGTTTTCAATCCTTTTGTTAAAACTTTCAAAGTCACTTCAATAATATTTTCTGCTTCCTGGGAATATTTTGTATCTTCCTTCCTTCTATCCGTAGGTAGCACATTTAAATCCTGTTATGTTAGCCAGTTTTCAATTTTAAAATAACAATCCAAAATAATAAGGTATCAGGTTTTTTTAAATATATAGTTCCAATATTTTTAAATGCTTCCTCAAAACAATATTTATTCTCTTTAAAGTTCCAATTTTCTGTGTTTTCTATGTTCTGAAAATTGCCTTCTCTCTCTCCTTTTTTTTTCAACTTTAAATTTTTTTCTCTTAATGCTTGTACTGCCACTTTTAATATGACAGTGAGATCCTTTTTTCCTGGCAAGTCTTTTTGGGTTAGATTTTAAATAATTCTTCTCACCCAGTTCAGTATATCATCCACTTTCTCCTCTCCTGCACATTTAGATGTTCATGGCTGTCCTGACTCTGTGGTGGCCATTTTGGCCAGCCTCTTTTCACCATCATGGCATAGAGGGAAAAGCTCTGGGGTTCCACTGAGGAGTTGCGTTCTCCTCTGGGACCTCACAGAATACCCCTCCTTTGCTTCGCCACCCCTCCAAGGCGGTTTTGGGGTCTTTTCGGAGCCCCCAAAAGCAGAAGACCAGTGCAGGAATGGAGCTCTCTGTTCTCTGCTTCTGGATCCGTTGTGACATCAATCAGAAGTTTCTGATCAAAATGGCTTTTTATCTAAGAGACAAATTAAAGATAACATGAGAATAATCTTGAACACACTGGAATACTATGAAGCACACTCAGAGAAGCAAAGGCATTGATTTTTCTTGATGCACAGAAGGTGTTTGATAATGTGAACTGGCAATTTATCTTAACACAACTAAAAGAAATGGACTTTGGGAAGAGATTTATAAAGATGATTAAGGCAATATACTATAAAGCACCTGCTAAGGTGATGGTAAATGGAGACATGACTGGAAAGGTTAATATTAAGAAGGGTACAAGACAGGGATATCCCTTGTCACCATTGTTATTTGTACTGACACTAGAAGTATTAAACAGAAATATTAGACAAGATAAAGAGATAAAAGGTATGGAAATAAAAAAGGAAGAATATAAATTACAGGCATTTGCAGATGATTTAGTTTTTATCCTAGAAGATCCACTAGAAACAGGATCCAAGTTAATAAAAAAAATAGAAGAGTATGGGGAAGTAGGAGGATTGAAAATAAATAGAGAAAAAAACTAAGATCTTACTAAAAAACATCACAGAAAAACAGAAAAAAGAAGATTAGATATTCAGATCACTAGAAAAGTAAGATATTTAGGGTTACAATTAACAGCAAGATGTGTAAAAATTAAGGAAGATAACTATTATAAACTTATACAACAAATTAAACTGGATTTGGAAAAATTGAAAAATGTGCAATTATCATTAATAGGAAGAATAGCTACAATTAAGATGAATGTATTGCCGAGATTATTGTACTTGTTCCAAGTAATTCTGATAAAACTGGGAAAAATATTTTGAGGATCTTAATAAAGTCATAGTAAAATTTATTTGACAGAGGCAAAAAGCGAGAATTAACTTTAAAATGCTACAGGATACAAGAATTAGAGGTGGCTTTGGTCTACCAAACTGGGAATCATATTATCAAGCTGCGGTGTTAACATGGATGAAAGAGTGGGTTGAACTGAGAAACATAAGATTAAGGGTGAGCTCAAAACCAAGCAAGAATTGAATGAACAAGGGATCAAAATAGCCTGGTATTCATAACTGCAAATACAGTCTAGATATGAAAAAGATGTAAAATTATATGGTTTTTACAGAGAGCTGACAGAATTGGACAAGAACCTAACAGCAACTGATGAAAGATTGATAAAAAAATGTATAACTACTTATTGGGTATTAAATTGGAAGAAAAGCAAGTGAAGGAGACAGTGATAGTAGGGGCTAAAATTTTGGTTATACCATATAATTAGATAAATGGCAGAAACTTTGGGATAGAAATTATAAATTAACAATGTCAACTGCATATAAAGAAAATTTGTATAAGATGTTTTATATATGGCATTATGCGCTGGCACGGTTGGCAAGAATGTTCAAAGATAAATCTGATAAACGTTGGAAATGCCACCAGACACCTGGATCATATTATCATATGTGGTGGACATGTGTAGAAGCCAAAAAATATTGGACAAAAATACACACATGGTTGGAAACTATGACACAACAGCATATTGATTTAAAATCTGAAATATTCTTGTTGGGCATCTTACCTGAAATGTATAGTAAAGAGAATGTGTATTTGATTATTCATGTCTTATCTGCAGCTAGAATTGTATATGCACAAAATTGGAAAAGTGAAAAGATTCCTACTGATGAAAGTATGATAAGGAAAATATTAGAATGTGCAGAAATGAACAGGTTAACACTTGCAATTAAAGAGAAGGAACAAACTGAATATTATATGACATGGGAATCGTTTTATAGATGGTTAGAGAAAAAATATGAAAGTTAGAGATTAACAAATAGAAAATGCAATTATAGAAGTTAATAAGTTGAGAGAACTGTTATAAAAATCAGACATATTATGTATATTTGCAATAATGTAAGAGTAGAGAATTAATATCAATGTAATGATTATGGCGGAAAATTATAATTGTTATTGCATAAAACATTTGTACCCAGATGACACACTATTTAGTGTATGATGGATTGTTTGTATTAAAAATAAAATAATAAATAAATAAACTACCAGAATCCAAGGCATATGTCCTTTGAAGTTTCTCACCAAGTTGAACAGAGGTGGGCTCTTGCTGGTTCAGATGAACTGGTAGTTAAGATTCTGCACAGTTCAGCAAACCGGCAAATCTCTCCACAGGCTGGCCCCGTCCCCACTTGTTTTTCAGCCTGTTTTTTGCACTGTTTGTTAGGCAAAAAATAGCCAGAAAATGGCCAGAAAATGGCCTGAAAACTGTCTGAAATGGCTTGAAAAATAGCCCCAAAACAGCCCAAAACCTGCCCCAAAAATGGCTTGTTTTTTGGCTGTTTTTCAGGCCATTTTTTGTCCATTTTCAGAGCATTTGGGGGGCATTTTCAGGCCATTTTTGAGCTGTTTTCAGGATGTTTTCCAGGCCATTTTCAGGATGTTTTCTGGGCCATTTGGGGGGCATTTTTGGGCCAAAAATACCCTGAAAATGCCCTGAAAACAGCCCCCAAATGGCCAGAAATTGGCCTGGAAAGCGGCCTGTTTTTTGGCCATTTTTCATGCTGGTTTTGAGCTATTTTGGGGCATTTTCCGGCAGTTTTTCAGGCCATTTTCCTGGCTGTTTTTTGCCCCAAAATGGCCTGAAAATGGCCCAAAAGACCCCCAAAATGGCCTCAAAATGCCCCCCAAATGGCCTGAAAACAGCCCCCCAAATGGCCTGAAAATAGCTTCAAAATTGGCATGAAAATGCCCCCAAATGCCCAAAAACAGGCCAAAAAATGGGCAGGGGTGGGACCAGCCAGTGGTAGGATTAGCCCCAACTGGCTGAACCCTACCTNCAGGGCTGGGTGTGATGAGTGATGTCACCCACCCAGTCACATGACCAACCAACCATGCCTACCTAGCCATAGAACTGGTTGTTAAATTATGCCAATCCCACCACTGAAGCTGAGTCTCACACAAGCTTCTTATTCTTCTTTAACCTATTATCCCTGAAATTGTGGCATATTATTTCAAGGCTAGTGAATGACATATTTTCCCATTAACATTTTTATTGAAATATAAGATACAAAATACGAAAGAAAATAGGAAAACAATGGGGATGGGGGGGAGGGGAGGGGAGGGGAGGGAAGAGAGTAAGGATTAAGAAAAAGATAAAGCATTGACTTCTGACTTTCTCTGTTCCAATAAAAGAAAAAGGGCATTAACATCAAATCTCAACTTTTTGTTTGTTTTTATAATAATATAGCCATTTCTATAAGGATCTATCAGTCTAATCAGTAAAACCCAAAATCAAAGTTTCATTCTTTTCCACTTCAAGTTCAGAAGTGTGTGAATGACATACTTTCAGCTGCCAATGGAAAGGTGAAGATTTCTAATATTAGCTAAATGAACATGCAGTATCCAAGCAGCAGTCAAGTCCATTTAACCTTAATGGAAAAAGTGTGTTTCTTTCACATTTCTCCATGATGGTTTGGTGCTATTCATCATAGGATTCCAGGAAAATGGAATCATCTTCATTTTGTTTTGTTTTTTAGACAGTAAAGAAATGCTAATAAAGCCAGAAAGTAAGGCATAAATCTAAGCCCCATTAAAGCAAGTGATCTCTTCTCATTCTGTTGTTTAAGAAGCATTCTGCTCATTTTTTATATTTAGAAATTCAAAATTTATGGCCTTTTCTTAAGTGCTTTTTAATATATTGACAACAAAGAATTCCTGCGTCCATCCATTTAATCCAGAGAATGAGTCAACATTAGAAGAAAATGTAGCCTTGAGATGGTGAATCCTGGCTGAAGACCACCATATTTTATGATTCTGGCAACACGATGAAGTACATAAGTTTTACAATGTCATTTCAATGTCTTTTGTGGGGATTCAGCAAACAGAAGAAAATGTTGCCTTTTACAATTTGTTATGTTGAGCCATCTGCATGAAACAGTGAAACTGAATTTCAGAACCAATTTATTAACCCATTTATTGTGAGGGTAATATAAGAAGTGCCTTAGACATGGGATTTAAAGGAATCTACTCTGACCTCTTACACATACCAAGGTGAAAAAGTTTGCATTCACAATTGGTTAATATCCATGAATTGAATTTTTGTGTTACTCTGACAAGTCAGTGCATGCTACATTGGTTCAATAGCCACTGTCATCCCCATCTTCAAAAAGGGAGACCCCAGCCTTGTTGAAAATTACAGACCAATCTCCTTATGCTGCGTCACCTGTAAAGTCATGGAATCAATTATTAACCAATCCATTA
>AZIM01006463.1:62442-75439 GCA_000516915.1 Ophiophagus hannah | reverse complement strand
GGGTTTCGATTTTTTAAACCAGGAACTAGAATGTAAACTTCTTACTTTTGCTTTTTTGTTTCTTTTTATTAAGAGACATACATAGAATATTTTTTTTGTTTCTCCTTTTAATTTTTTTCTTTTTGATTTTTATCTCTTCTTCCCTTATCCTCTTTTTTTAAAAGAAAAAAGAAAAAACCCTTTTATCCCTTTTTCCATATTTCTCTTCGGGTTTTTTTTTCTTATTTTTATTTTTTTATATTTTATTGCAACTAATTGGGTTAAGGTATACAAGTGCCTGAAGATTTTTTTTCCTCCCCTTTTTCTTTTTTGGAGTGGCAATTGTTTGCCTCTGTTCTTTTTTTCCCCTTTTTTTCTTTTTTCTTTTTTCTCTCTCTTTCTTCTTTATAAACATAATAATATGAATAAAGTTTACAATACCAAAGATAGTTAAACCTTTGCTCTCAGCGACCCAGCTAGCAGCAAGGGTGATCACTAAAGCACAAGTGAGAGGGGACCCCCACTCCAGATGCCACTACCCAGGCCTTTAAACAGGCACTGGTTGACAACAAGTGGTCCTTGAACCACAAAGATTTCTGCTCCATGAAAGATGGCTTACCCTGGATTTTTTTTGGGGTGGAGGGGACTGTATATTCCTGCAAGCCAAAGACTTAAAATTATACAGACCTGCCATGACTAAAAAACGGCAACACACTTTGGATTTGTAAAAACACTACACTTAGTAAAAAGGCAGTTTTGGTGGCCGTCCCTCAACAAGGACATTGAAAGCTATGTCACCAGCTGCCCTAATGGTGTGGCAGCAAAAAGATGGCAAGTCGACATTGAGTAATGAAATTGGTCTATAATTTTGTATCTGTTGGTCATTGGTGTTCTCTTTTAAGATAAGGGTAATGTAGGTTTCTGTCCATAAGTTTGGGAGTTTTGCTTGTTCTAATATTTCATTATACAATTCCAACATTAATTGTTCCAATGGTGTTTGAATTTCCTTATATAATTCTGCAGGGATCCNNTCTGGTCCTGGTGATTTGTTACATTTTTGTTTGCTTAATTGCCTCTTTCATTTCAGTCATTGTGATTTCAGCGTTTAACATTTCCTTTGTAAGTTCCGGGATTGTAGGTATATTTTTCTCGTTCAAATATTGTTTAATCTTCTCTTCTGGTATCTTGTCATGGTTGTATAATGCTGCAAAATATTTCTGGGCAATAAGTTGTTTTTCTTCTGCCAGATGGTGTGGTGTATCATTCTCATCATATAAGGTTTGTACTGTTTTCCTCTCCTTCTCTTTTTTCAGTTTATGGGCCAATCATCTCCCACGTTTATTAGCATACTCAAAGTAGTTTTGCTTTACCATCTTAAGATTTCATGAGATTTCGTCCTGCTGAATCAGTCATCTGTGTGTTTTCCGGACTTGAATTTCTGCTGCAAACTTTAACAAGTTGTCTTCCAGTAATTGAAAGGCTGATGACTTATTCTCTGAAGCACCAGAAGGCAGGACAAGAAGCAATGGGTGAAGCTCATCAAAGGGATATCCAATCTGGAATTAAGGAGCAACTTATTTGACATTGTTAATCAGTGGAAGAGCATGCTTCCCAAAGTTGTTGGGTGTTCCATTGCTGGAGATTTTCAAGAAAAAAATTGGGCATCCATTTGTCCTGCATGGTACAAGGACTCCTGCTTTGGGCAGGTGGTTCAACTTAAAGCTCTCCAAGGTCCTTCCTAGCCCTATAATTCTATAATTCAGCTTTTCTTTTTGCAATTTGTTGTAATTAAAATTTTTGGCAGTTAAATTTGTTCATTTTCTAGTTAAAGTGATTTTTTAGCTCAACACTCTCACCTTGAAAAACTCCAATCTATCAACCCCAGGGACTTTGTCAGCAACTATACCCCTTGTGGCAATATGTCTTCAAGAATATTAAAAGGGGGTTCCCAGCTGAGGCATATTACTTTTCACTGTCTTAAAGTTAATGATAACAACAACAACCACACTCACCATGCACAAACCCATGCTGCCATGGAGAGAATGTCAACTCAATCAACAGCTAAATACTTAAATCTCAACAGCCTTTAGGAGAACAATAAACTAACAATATAACTACATCCCTTTCCAACAAACATAGCTACCAAAAAAATTTGGAGGGTGGGAGCAAAGCAACTTAGAAGTGGAAGAAGTCTATATTTTCTATCAAAAAGCCTGAGCAATTCTAAATATGTAGTATCTGTCAAAAGGAAGGCTGCTACTTTATTGACAGAGTGACTGTCAAACTCCTTAATCCAAATAGTGAAAAGAAAAGGGAAAAATATGTAGATGTGCTCAAATTTACACAACTGTCTACCATTCAGAAAGTCTGCCAGCACTCACTTTGTGGAAACAGCAATGCCAGAAACATTACACCAAGAGATCAAGCCTGAGACTTCTACCATTTTTTGTAACCCAGCTAGACTTCTTAAGTCTTGGACTATACTTCCAGCTTCCGAGTCTGTGCTAAAACCCTGTGCACCTCCATCACATGGATTACAATCATATGTGGCTGGTTACAAATACTTTATTGAAATATTTTTAAACTCTGAAATATAGTGTGCATGCACTTATTTGTTCATTTTTATTTATGTTAATTTTTTAGTTCAATTGAGAACTCTGTCTAACTTGTATCGATCCATTCTGAAGATTTCACATTTTGATCAACAAGCTTAGTAGGATTTTTTTCCCTTATTCACCTAATTGCTATTTGTTACATTAGGGCATTGGGCAGGACCTAGAAAGAGCTTTCTTTGTGTTTTGCTGGCATTCAGGATCTTTAAATAGTTCCTGCCTCATTTCCTTAATATCAGCCAGTCAGTTATGATGGGATCCTCCCACTTTGTGTGCACAGAACTTGATTGGTTGGCACACATTTTATACAGCAAGTTCTGCAGGGGAGCCTTTCTACGAGATGGCTTTGTGGAAGGGAATCTATAGCAATGTGGATGTGCTTGAGCAACAAACAGGCAGAAGATCCTTGATCAGAGAAAGTGGGCAGGTAAGTGGCAAGTATCAAACCTGAAAAAAATGGAACTCGTGGGGAGTGTACTTAGAGACACCTCTTCACCACTATTATGCCTACTCTTAGATGTACACAGAATGAAGTTTCAGGCATTTGCCTCTTTTCCTGATGCTTCCCTTCCACTTTTTCCATAGATTTTACTCTCCCTTTTAGAACTTCCAGAGGACAAAAATGACCTACTCCTAAAGTTTTGAAGAAGTTGCTTAGCTGCCACAATGTTATAAGTGATGAAATGTCCTTGGTGTCAGCAGTACTCTTACAAATAACACAGGACTGAATTATCAGTTATTTCCTCCCTCCTCTGGAATATTTGCTACCTGAGATGTTTGGCTGCCCTGCCCCTCCAGATCATTAGAAAATCTGTGAGAAGCAAAACTACTATAACTATCCTTCTGGCTGATTAATTAGATTGAAATGTGGTTTGGGAACCTTTGATTCCTGGTGTATATATGTTTAGTTTGTAAAGTATGATCTTGTTTTTAATTTTAGATTAATAGGAATGTATTTTAACACAAACTACCAATTTGGGAAGTTGTGCACCCTCAGAATTGATTGATCAAAACTACTTAAAAAACAAATACTTAACAATCTATTGCATAGATAATGTAAATTTGCCTTTTTTATCCAAATTTTTCTTTTTCAAACCAACAATATGAAAGGACTTTAAAAAGAACATAGAACACAGAATAATAGAGTTAGAAGGTACTGTACATTAGAGGTCTTCAAATGAAGTCCAACAGCTTCTGGAGGCAAGCACTTCCATTGATAAATTGTTCTCACTATCAGGAGATTTCTCCTTAGTTCTAGATTGGATCTTTCTTTAATTATCTTCTACCTCCCTCGGATGCTTTGGAGTATAAATTGATCCCTTCCCTGTAACAGCCCCTCAAAGACTGTTCTCATGTCACCCTAATCCTTCTCTTCATTAGACTAGATATACTTTACTGGAACTATCCTAACTGTATGTTAACCAGATAGTTGCTAAGGATGAGGAGAGGATTTTGCAAAACAAATAACTGGAAGAATGGTTGCTGCAGCTGCCAAAAGAAGTCAATGCAAGCCCTGGGCTGCATCAAAAGAGGGATACTATCAAGATCATGAGAAGTGATCATGCTGCTTTATACTACACTAATGAGGCCACACTTTGAATACTTTATACAGTTCTAGTCACCATGATAGAAAAAAGACACTGAGAACACTAGAAACTTTGTAGAAGAGAGCAACAAAGCAGGGGTGTCAAACTCAAGGCCCGTGGGCCGGATCTGTTTTCACCCTCCATGGCCTCCTGCAGCACTCTGTATGCCTAATCTGGACTGAAAAATGGGCCCAAAACAGGCCAAAAAATGGGCCCAGAATAGGCCAAAATCAGGCCAAAAATGGACCCAGAACAGGCTGAAAAATAGGCCCCAAATGGGCTCAAAATGGACTGAAAAACAGGCCCACAAAACGGGCTGAAAACAGAGCTCACAATGGGCCAAAACCAGCCAAAACCAGGCTCAAAACTGGCCAAAACATGGGCCCAAAACAGGTCCAAAATGAGCTCAAAATGGGCTGAAAAATAGGGCCAAAACAGGCTGAAACCCAAGCCAAAAAATGGGCCCCAAACAGGCTGAAAACAGGCTGAAAATGGGCCAAAACTGGGTCACGTGGCCAGCAGGGTGCTACAGGAGGCATCCATTCCAGAAAATGTCTTAAACACCCTTTAATACCCTTCAGATAACAAATGCCAGCATTATCTCATCAAATACTAATTTAAGGAAAAATTATTTTACAAAGAAAAGAAAATGAAGAGTAAAGTGATTATAAATGGAAATTGAAAACTAGATCTAGTGATTACAGAAGAAACAGAGTTATTACTAAAGCATTATTCACTCTCCTTTAAGGCTTAGGGGAGACATGAGAAGGTTAAGGAGACTCATGATAGCATGAATCATTTATACGCCAGATCTCTGGGGTCCTTTCAAGCCATATGATTCTATGTATTCTATTTAATTTTATCCATTTACCCACAATCTACTGTACGTAGATCTTAAATTTTCTAAAAAGCACAGATAACAGAGTCTTGAAGTAAGAGGGTGAATTGAGCAAAGAAGACAATTCCTGGTTTTCGCAAAGCAGCATCTTCATGGCCACTGTTAGGGGTGTAGACGATTTTTCATATGGGCATCTCAATCTCAAGTTATGCAAGTGAGAGTTCACTATGACATTAAAAATGTGGTTTAAATAATGTTGAATGCGAATATAAACCTGAAAAATAAATGACCATATCAGAAACACCCGTTTACTTTTTCTGAATGTCAGTTCATTTGTGTTTCTTGTACAGATGAGGCATGAGGACATGTTTCTGGAGCAGCTGGGATGAAAACCCAACTGCACAAAACAGAAGACACTGAACACATTCTGGTCTAGGACTCTCAGTATTTAATTATGGAAGGATATTAAACATTGTGGAAGGTGGGATCCAAAAAATGTCTTAAGTTGAAAACAGAAAATTACACATATATGTAATTGTATATCTGGCTAATCCAGCCACAAGTATTCTGACCAGTTCTGGGCTTATTTAAGAAAAATTGAGACAGTTTCAAAAAAGGGTAACAAGAATTTTCAAGGAACAAGACCAAGAGAAATTGAAGAATTTATTAATATTTAATTGTGAGAAAATGTGCGGGGGCAGGGGTTATAACAGCACTCCTTGAATAACTGATTGTCACATAGAAGAAACAGAAGTCTATTAATCCAAAAAATATACAATAATGAATTTAAGTTACAGGAAGGTAGAGTCCAATAGAATGCTAACCTCCTAACAATAAGAATAGTTCTGCAATGGGATCGATCCCCCAGTGTGGTGATGGAAACCTTTTCACTGGATATGTTCAAATAGAGGTTAAAATAGGGATGCTTTAACCTGAATTCCTGCACTACAGCAGTAGATTGGACTCAGTACCATAAAAGGTACTTCCACAGTTATGATTATATGATTTTGTGCTAAGCTACTATTGCCAAAGAAGCAAAAAATTCCAAAATGAAATTCCAAAAATTCTTTGCCATTACAAATTTTTCCACTGAAAACAAAGTGTTTCCCTTAATTTGAAACTGTCCTTTTAATTTCCCAGAATACCTTGAAGCAAAGTTGAAATGGGGAAAGTTGTGTGGAATTTAAGATATGGCTCCTAGCTGCCCAGTGTCAATCAGATTATCCACTAAAGGCGCTTCTTCAGTGATTCCAAAAGATTCTTAACCTATAGCCAGCCCAGAGCACAATGGTTAAATAAGGAGCAAAAAGGAGCCGCTGATCCCAATCACAGCTCAGCTCAGTCTTTGGCAAGCTATTGTGTTTTAGTCTGGACTCTAGTTACAGATTCAGAATATAATATTGACCTACCTTCAAGAATGAGTAAAGTGCTCTGAATGATTAAGAAAGCATGCACAAAAACATTACATTTTCAATTTTACCTTTTCAAGAAAAGAAAAGAAAACCATGGATAAATCTCTCTTCCTTGGAAGCATTTAAAGCTGCCTTTCCCAGCCTGTCCTTACAGGTGTGTTGGTCATGATAGCTGGGAAATATAGGAACTGAGTTCCAACACATCTGGAAGGTTCCAAGTTGAGGAAGATTTAACTGAATAGATGCTGGTTGAGAGCTCCTGTCCCTATTCTGTTCCCAGTTCAGATATAAATTGAAGGGAGAAACCAAGCAACAGTGTCCTTTCAGCCAATCACTGAGAGCTCATGTTGGCTCTTCAATACAAGGAAAAGCCAAAAGAGAGAGCCCACGAGTTAAAATCTGTGACAGAAATAATACTGGCATAAGTTGCAAGTCAGAAAAAAGAACTTGCTGAGGCAACTTCAGCTTGCAATGCTATCCTGTAAAGTCCTGAGAGAATGCTTCATAGGCAGACATTGATTTGCTAGGAGAGTTCTCGCTCAAGGTCCAAGATGAGAGCATCAAAGTCTTTCAAATTGAGCTTTGGGCTAAAGGGAGTCTCTGGATCCTCCACCAGGGCAAAATCACCCATGTAGACTGCTTGGCTATGGAGTGCCAGTCCTTTCCTCAAAGCCCCCTCCTCCTCTTCCCTGTCACTCTCACTCCCTGCCACCTCATCATAGTCAGCCTCACTGCCTGGCTTGGAGGCTCCCAGGAACTGCTGTCCACACACGCTCCAGTCTCCAGCATAACGATTTCTTGGAGGACTTTCCAATCCTCTTGGATGAGTTCGAGTAGTAACAGTAGTGTTGAACAGTGGCAGATCCAGGGGAGGGGGGCACTGATGATGGGCCTGCTTACTTGGAAAGGTACGTTCTCCATCTTCCATCTTCCTATGTGGCACTAAGAAGGAAGGCAAAATAGGTAAGCAGGCCAAGAGGGAATGAAAGCTGACAGTCACCCAAAGTGCACAAGAACACACAGCTAATTTCTAGATTAAGAAATCCAAAGCTTCAAATCTGCCTGCTGAGTTCAGAACATAGCATCATTTCTAAAACATCTTACCTCACAAATACTGATACACAAATCATCTGAGATATTGTGAGTCAATCAATTTGAATACAAATACATCTATTATTTGAAGCAAAGTCTTCATATGCATTCTTTGACATGCTGGATTAATTGATGTTACATGTGCCTTGGTGGCATCTTATTTTGACTAAGAAAGAACATTCCATGGTTGAGGTTGGGGACAAGTTCAACATCCCATCCTGTTCCCAATGTATTTATGAAACATACCGTGTTTCCACGAAAATAAGACCTATCCTGAAAATAAGCTCTAGCATGATTTTTACATGTGTGTCTCATATAAGCCCTACCCCCCAAATAAGCCCTAGTTAAGACCCTGCCCACTCTGCGCACTGGAGCCGCGCAACTCAGGGCACCCACAGCCAGGTCTCTCCCCACTCAGTGACCTACCCCCACCTCTTCCCTTTCATTCCCCTCCCAAGCCGGACTGCTATGCTATAGAGAATGGGCAGGGGAGCCTCGATCCCAATACTTGGTCCCCCTCCACCATTTCTGAGCCGAGGGGAGTGACAGTGAAAGGCCTCTGCTGCTGCTGTGCATCAGCTGTGTCCACTACTGGAGGGGCTTTCTTCGGTCCCCACCCTCGCCTCCCCATAGCTCACCTGCCTGGCAGCCACTGCCTCCTCCCCCTCCTCCTTCACCTGCTGTGTTGCCTCATGTCGCCTGCTCCCCGTTCACTGCCTGCATTGTATGGTTTCAGTGGCAGCAGCTCTGGAAGCCACTGGTAGGAAGCGGTGGCCACATACACATATTGTACAAATTCTCACCAGCCCTGCCACTTGCCTTGCCTCGTGGTGGCATCCATTCTCTGCATTGTCCCTGAACTGGGTAAGCTCTGGGAGAATTATGCCTGGAGCTGGCCAAGGAAGGCCAGGCTCCCCTTCTTTGACTATTCTGCAAAGCCCTTGAGGGAGGAGCAGATTGCTTCCTGCAGGGTTAGCCTCGTCACCCACTTTGGATGGCAAACAGAAGAGCTTTGCTCATTTTCTCCAGGACCTTTGAAATTTCCCTCCCTTCATTTTTCTGCCTTAAAATCCAGAGCAGACATGTTTTGCTCCTGATCAGCTGAGGATCTGGTAGCTACTAGTATGATTTTTGTAAGAAGCTTAGTGTATGTGTGAGTCCTGCCCCCTTGTCACAGGCTGACCTGGCCCTGCAGGAAGCAGATTCACTACTTCACGCAAAACCTCAAGGGCTTTGCAGAACCATTGGGGAAGGGGAGTCTGGCCTTCCTTGCCCAGCTCAATGCTGGGAGGAAATGCATCAGAAAACAGGGTTGTCATTTCCAGAACGGAGAAGGGAGATGTGGGGTGATGCAGGCTGTTGAGAAAGTGGGGACCAATGATTGCTGTGTGGAGGGAGGGAGGGAAGGAGGGAAGGAAGGAGGGAGGGAGGGAGGAAAGAGAGATAAGTGCAACAGGGCAGGCACAGTGATCAAACCCCCCTCTTCTCTCCCTCTCTGTGAGAAAGAGAGAGAGAGAGAGAGAGGTCTAATCCAACCTATGTGTATGTGTGTGAGAAAGTGTGAGAGAGAAACAGTTGAGGGGACCTGTGTAAGGGGATCGATCCTCCCCCACCCAGAAGCAATGTACAGCCTTTCCCAGTAACAAAAATTGCAGGGAACGTTGTCCCTTTCAAATAGCGTTGCCCGCAATTCTTTTTTTTTTTGCATACTTTTTTTTATTTTTTATTCTTTAAACATCTCTTTAAGTGAACAATGTGATGCATACCTACATACTCATAATTACATTTTCAGCTTGCTTATCGTTTCATATCATATCATTACCTATTCCATTTTTCTTTTAATGTTTTCACTTCATATTGTTTAATTCATCATTTACAGAAAAAAAAACAATTTCATCCTAAAATATTTATCCCCTTTATTGTCAATTCAATCTTGCTACCTATTTTTATTTTATGTATTCTCCCCATTTTACTCTCTTAAACCCAATATATAACAAATTAAAAAAACCTAATATCAATATAGCCATTTTTAGTTACTACCTCCTGTGTTAATAACAATGGTCTCCTATTTACAATTATATATGCATATATTTCTTCCCCTCCCCCAAATTGGGTTCCACATGGTATTCTTTCCCTATTACACAATAAATCTAATATTTACTCCACCAACATTCATATAACCACTTCATATTTCACATTTTGCTTCCATTTAACTAATTATAGATATGAATAACAATATTATACTTTGATTTCCATACTCTGTTCTTTTTCTTAATCACCTTACTAATTATAATATAACAATCTCATTTTAAATTCTTATTTAACAATATAATAATTTTAATTTCCATACTCTTTGTTCTTCCAATAACATTTATATAGCAAATTACATTTTCTATTTCATTCCCATTTAGTCCAGCATAAAAAATTTATAACATTATAATTGTTTTTACTTCTCTTACTCCATATTCACTTTCCTCATCATATAATTATATCTTAAATAACATTCTTGCAATAAATTCTTATTTCTCTTTCTATTCCAATTAAATTTATTTCTTTACTTTTAGCAATAATTCCCAATAAACTTACAAACTCCCCAGCCTTTATAACTATTTTCTAAAATACCAAGATACATTTCCATGTGGGATCCCCCTTTCATGTCTCTAACCATTGTCTCTCAGTCTCTCTGCTGTATAATTTCTTTTAATCTTAGTCTGCTTTCCCTTTTCTATCATTTTTCGGTCCTTTCTCTTAATTCCCCTCTTTTCCCCTGTTATTCTTCCTGGTTTCATCTCCTATTTGCTTATTTTTACCCCCTCCCTCTCCTGATTTTTCCTTTCTGACTTCCTCTTCTGTAACTTCTTTTGTTTAATCTTTGAAATATTTTCCCCTTTATTTGTCACATCCATCATTAAAATCTTAAATTTAATTCCTTTTTTGTCCTTTTGTAATGTCCATTGTTCTCTTTGCTCTTTTAAGCTGGTTTCCTCTTTAACTCCCCCTCCCCCGGGCTTCCTTTGTTCTTCTGTGATCTGCATCACCATTTCTAATTTTTCTGCTATAATGTTCCATAGTTCCAAACTTTCTTTTATTCCCCTCACACTTTGCAATTCTGATCTGAGTTCCTTGCATAGTTCATTCATTTTGCTTTACTTTCATGTTATCTTCTTTAATGTTTATATCCAATTAAATTGTACTGTAGTATGTTAAAGCCAGCGTCTTTTAACTTTGATCTTTACCAATAATGTCCATTTCTCTTAGTTTTCCAGTGTTAATCCTTTTATTTCTTTGTCAAACAGTCCCAAGTCCATCAATCAATCCCAAGATAATATCTTCACTTATCCCTTTATGGTGATATTTTAATACTCCACTTTCCAGGGTTATTATTGTATTAAAACCTTTTATTTCATTTCAAATTCACATCTTTACTTGACCAAAAATCTTCCATAGAATCAGAGAGAAAAAATTCTTTTACTATTAGGTGGCACTCTGGAGTCAGTTTTCACTTTTAGTTCTGTCTTTTTTTAAGCTTGTATTAACTCCACTAATTCCCAATCATTCACTGTTATTTCTTTTAAATATAGTCATTTCCAGCATTCTAATCAATGCCTAATTAATACCAATTTCTGTATAAATTTCCAATTCAGTTTCTTAATCTGTTATATTTAAAGAATGTTCTCTGAGTAATATCACTTCTGTTTAAGTCCTTTTAAAAGTCCAATTTCTTTACATTTACACACTTCCTCTTTCTTTCAGCGTGCTGCTTCTACAATCTTTAGTGAGGGCTCTTTCCTTCTGTTTTCCGGGGTTACCTTTTAAAATCCAGAATATTTTGTCTGGTCACACACCATTCACCACTTCACCGCTCCAGCACAAACTTAGTTCTCTTCTTCGTGGCAGCCATTAAAGGCTGCCACTACAGCCTTGTCTTCGGGGGGAGCCAGGGGGGAAATGCGGCTCCCCTCAACCCAGCAGGCCATCTCCCTCTTTTTCACCACCCCTCCAGGGTGGATCTGGTCCCTCCAACAGGTAGAGCATGAATCAAAGCTGCATACAATCGCGGATTCCGATCCGTCTTTGAAGGAAGTGCTACCGGAAGTCCATTGCCTGCAATTCTTGTTACTGGGAGAAGTTGTGCATTGCTTCTACCATAAGCACATGCTTCCCACAATCTTCCAGGGCTTGATTATACAAGGACAATTTGCTCTGGAAGGAAAGTGGAGAAGTAGTTTCTGTTGGAAGAGATCCTGCCCAGCAGTCCAAACTTCAGTGCCACAATTTCAGCTGTTTTCGGCGCTGCTCAGTTTCCCACTCCACCCCTGCCAGGCTGGTCTGGTGGGTAGGACTGCCTTCTGTCTTTCCCACCACTGCATTGGCAGCCCTCCCAAGAGGCAGCATGACGATTGGTCGGCAGCCACAACATGAATGATTGACCATCCCCCAAACCCCCACCCTAATGCTTATTTTGGAGCCCCAAAGAACACAGTATTAAGGCCAATGTATCCAACATTTGGAAAAATGCATATGAAGCCACCCATATCACCAAAGGCAACTCCCAGTAAACTAAGAGCACCCCAATTTGTTGAAGGTTTATTACTTTGGCTATTGTTTTAATCCCTTTTATAGGATTTGATTTAAGCAGTCATAATTTTCTGGTCTGAGCTTTTTGGGGAAGTGGATTATTACTTTGTTTTTTAATTATAATTTTTAAATGGCAGCACTAACAAGACCCTATTTCTTTTGCATTTCCATTTCACACATTACTCTATGGAGTGAATACAAATTGGGGAAATATATCCTGTGACCATAACATCCCTATTTTACAATTGCTCCAGCTTCTCATCTTTATGACCAAAGGCCAGAGGGGAAGGTTATTTAAATAGCCCTCCCTTCCAGGTTCAGATGATACAGAGAATCTTATAGCAATAACTGCAGTTACATCACTTTAAGTTAATCACAATTTGACCCAGAGTCTAAAACTATACCCAAGATTTAGAAATAGCTTTGTTTAATACAGCGGTCGCCAACTGGTGGGCTGCAGCCCACTGGTGGGCAGTGAGAAAATTTTGGTGGCCCACAGAGAAATCTCACCCCCAGAGCAATTAATCCAAGCTGAGCAGAAACACAAGGCTGCGCAGCTCACATGGCCCGCGGGAACCCTCCCCGCCCACTCACTCCTTACCGGGCAAACTTGCCTGCTAAATTACTATTTTTCCTTTTTCCGACCATCATCTGTTCTGCTGTGCCAGGAGATTTAGATTANCAGTGCAGACTCATGGCAAGCAAATTTGAGAGACTGAGCTAGCCGATGGCAGATATATAGATCACTGAATGATTCTGTGAGCAATTCAATCTGCCTGTCTGCTCTGTCTAATTTTGGGTAAAAGTTGCTCTTTTTTAATAAAAAATTCAATATTTACATACATGGTGTATTGTGAGTTAATTTTGTGACTTTGCTTGCTAGCAAATTTTATGAGTTTG
>AZIM01006463.1:16805-31800 GCA_000516915.1 Ophiophagus hannah | reverse complement strand
CATGTGGGGCATCTTCAGGTGGTGATTCAGACATCTGGCTGTTGACCTTGGCCTGGATAAATAAGATGCTGCAGCTGCGCAGTAAGCAAGTAAGCATAAACAATAGTTTTCCCAAGTGTTACAGTTCACCCTATCGAGCCTCTAGCACTCTTCTCCCCACCCAAAGCCCAATTTATCCTCCCTCCATTACTATGGCAGCCGGAAAGACAAGAAGAAAGATTCTTGAAGGCTGACAAATGGTTAGTTTGAACACTGATTATCCCCATTTGATTTGTTTTCTCTTCTAGGAGCTCCTCATCAAGGGGTTCCGATTGTCAACCCTGAAGTGAACATGGCTGAAGCTATCTTGGAGGCTTTAGGGTTGCCACACAATAGAGGGAGGGGGAAAATATATGGGGTTTTGTAGCCAAAACAATAAAACTTTCCTGTGGGAATCAAGGACATTCTCACAGGTGGCTGGCCAGAGAAGGAGTGAAGTAACCAAGCAACTAGCCATCACCTGGATTGGACAGCATGACCAGTGACTCGGGGGAAAGGGGGAACTTTTAATTAGGTGAAAGCCACAGGAACTTTTAGAGTCGGCTTTCACCAATTGTGCCAATATGATGTATCCAATAAAATTGTTCTTTGAGGAATTTGCCTGCCTCAGAGTTCTACAAACTGTCCCAACTGATGATCTCACTAAAATATATATACTTATTTGAACCTGGTTGAATCTTATCAAGCTGAACATGCCACACATAAATTAACTGAATGTTGGATTTGTAATTATGTTAGGGAAGTGGTAACATCTATGTTTGCAACATCAATGGCAAAAGCATGGTACATCCAGAAAGTGGCTAGTAGCCTTCTCTGATTTATGCCGGAAAAGTTTATTCCCCCCCTGCAATGCATGACAATTACTACTCATACCACAAGGGGAGGACCACATAGTTCTTCTCTGCCAGAGGTCAGTAGAGTGCCCTCGGCACAGTCCACTGGCTCTCAGATCTCTGGGCTGTCCTCCTTTTCTGCTAAGGGGTATCGGACTTCATCTATTGCATCCATGACCCCTAGTGATTGTGGCTATACCACAATGGGAAAGGGCGCTAGTCTCCAGAAATATAGAAACAGCTCCCCTGCTGTATTGCTACTCTTATAACTAACCTGCTGCTGTAATGCTACAGAATTAAAGCAGATTTCTCCTTCATCTTATATGAAGGATGCACATTTAACTCACATAATGATTGTAAGCTTCAGCATGTTTTAGTCTTTATCGCTTTAGTGTTGTCCTCAAAGATAAAAACGGGCGACTGTGAGAGGAAGACAACTAGGCCCTAAAGTTGGTGTAGGCCTCTGCTTAATTGAAGGCCTCAAATTAACAATATATAATAACGCCGGTTGAGCTGATTTCGTAAGCATGGTGAAATATTTGCAATCTGCTGGGCTGATTTGCAGGAACAGCAATATGTTACTATCTGCTACTTCTGCAAAAAGCAGATATTTACTGGACAATCAAAAATAAGAGCTATTTTGGATCACAAATGTTGAGAAAAAGGGGAACTGAAAGTAGCAGATGGTGAGTGATTGGGAAAGAGTTGGCATATAAGTGGGTATTAAGTGATGGACAGGATGTGGGAATAGGGAAATACATCCAGTAAGATTACATACCACTGGATGGGCTTCAGAGGAAGAAGGGTATAAAAGAGGGTAAATCTCAAATCGGGGCCACTGATAGTAGCTATCCTTTCTGGACTTAGCTATTATCTCTGGACCTCATTAAGTAAGACTTATTGCCTGTGGTTTTGTCTGTGTATTTCCTTTCCTTTCCTTTATTATTTTTATAACACAAGTAAAACACATTTTGGCTTAGCACAAGGCATAGAGTTAGGCAATATGTGGAATGGTTTAGTGAGATATCCATAAGCCTAGCTAAACCAGCCAAGGGAAGGGAAATACAAAAATCCTTCACCTTATGAATTCAACTCCATATTTTCTGAAGTATTCAACCCTAAGACATGTGAACAATCCTTGCCCATCTCATGTGGTCCACCAATCTCTTCCTATTGCCTGGACAATGGGAAGAATCACTGCACTGGGAGAGCAATTTTCATCATGATTGCTAGAGTGACGTGAAGATTCCCACAGCCAGCAATTCTGACCAAAAATACTGAGTGATGAGAATTGATATCCTGAGCCCATTCACTGATATAACTTCAAAGAATTATACTTGAAACCAAGGCAGACTCCCCTCCAAAAAAAGTGGGGCAAAAGACATGAAGCTCATCCAGAAAGCTGCTTTGCTAAGCATGTTTCTTCTCAGCTGGTAAGGAAATAATGTAAGTTTAAATTGCACTGTCCTTACAGTATGCCCTGAAGATGCATGCAGAGCAGGTTTGTGCTATGTGATTGTCCATGGAGCTCCAATCACCATCAAGGAAATCATTATAATACAAAAATGTTAATTCTATATCTTAATTATATGCAAAAGGTTGACAAACATTTACTGCAATTCAATCAAGAACCACTTGGGATTAAATTTTACTAAATTTGGAAGATGTGGTTCTGTGTAGATTTATTTCAGAGCAAGCTACGCCTATCTGTACTGAAATAGCATAGTTCTATAGAAAAATAAGTGAAGATTATTGATTTTTATTTGATGTCCAATTTGTATTAAATAAATTCCTTAAAGCACACTATAAAAATATATAAATCATTAATAGAATCTGGGTAAACTACAAATATGTATCACATTATATATTAAATTGTATCAATTGAGCAAGTTTTCAAAATACTTTGGAAATTAAGAGCTATAAAACTTCAAAATATGCAAAACACATATAACTAGAAACGTCTAACAAAATCTCTCAAATTTGGTCAAACTATAATTATTATACATTGTTTAAAAAAATTCAAAGATCATTATATTTACTCATGCAGATTTAATAAATAATCCAAAGGAGAAAATAAAATGGATTGATTTTGTTCATTTAATTTGCTTTGACAATTATATTTAATTTTTTCCAGCTAAACTTCAAAAACTAATTTGACATATTTTTAAACTACAACTTTAGTTCTAATTTAATTTGAATATATGGCCATACATTTGTATTATTTTTATCACAATGTATTTTGAGTATTCACTGGATTATATTTGCACTATCGTTCTATTGTTAATATACTTTCTAGTTTTACATATTCTCCTGAGAAATAGATTTTTGCCACAATGTAAAAGAATTAAATTTCCTCCTTATCCATCCATGCTTTTTCCATTAGACATAGTCATTTTTTCTGATTGGCAAGTCAGGATTAGTCAATGAGGGTTACCAAGCTAAACATATCATGTTAACAAAAAGGAAAGAGCCACCAAATTAAAGCTACTTTCACCAACAAAAATAGAAGCAAAGTGAGACAACAGAAATAATAAACATTGGCAGAAGGCTTCAAAGCTTACTAAGTATTAACAATAGCTAGTGATTTTGGCTCTCAGGATGACCCAACCCCTAGCAACAATTCAACAGAGCCAGAGCCTTTATGCGAAGCAGAGGTTCTACTCCTTATGTAATTCTCAGGTACTGCGGCCACAGCCACAGTCTACATAGCAATGGAGCCTTCACGGAAGGTTGTTTTCCCAATCAATGCATTGAGAAGAATGGGCTGTCCATTCCTGCATTTGGATTGTGCTGTCCGGATGATGTCATCCATTTGGTCCTCATTTTGGCGTGTGAGCAACAAACCTTTTCCTCCTAAACCTTCCACCACCACATGGTAATCTGCAAAGAAAAAATCATCACTCATCAACATGGGAGAAAGCATGTGTTATGCAAATCCCACAGGGAAACTTCTCTCTAAGAATTTAGATTGGGAACCAAGTTGGCAACAGCTCCTTCCTTGACAAGCTTTGCTACTGCAGGTCAGCTTTAAGTATCTAGCCACAATAACATAATAACATCTAACTTTTATTAGAGGTTTTAAGCATTGCATAAAGAAAGGGATGGAGAAAGGAATTGTGTGTGGTTTTTTTTTTTTAAAAGACACAATACATGATACACAGGAGGGTGAGGAAGCTGTAGTCATCACTTATTGTGTCAGTTCCGTGTATCTGCCATTCTTCAATGGAAGAAGGGGGGGGTTGGTTTGGTACAAGTAATCCTTTTTGATGTAACCTGAATATCTTAAAAGTCTTGTATTGAATCTGTATAACTTGCATGTGATATGCAACTGGGGACTGGAGCTCAGATGCCTGGAAACTTGTCACCTCTTGGAGAGATAGCAAGAGGAGAAGGAGCCATAAAAATTCCAGCTCCGGAAGAAACTTCCTGGGAAACTTCTCAACTACGTTCCCAGAAAAGGGGGGAGGAATCAACATGTTTCTTTGTATTGACAAAATCCACATCAGAATAAGGGGAGGGGTTCTAACTTCCTTTATCTATGCTGTATGCCTGGAGGCATATTAGACCCTGCTTTGACTAGTACTTGGATAACTTCCTTCCAATAAAGAATTCCTTTTGAAATACCCAGCTTTCAGAAGTTCATTCTTATCGTTTGAAGGGGAGAGAGTCTGGGCCTTACATAAAGAAGGGTTTGCAATAGTGGTCAACCTGGAGAGGAAAAAAAAAGTTCTTCTTCCAAAAAAGAACTTCACTCTACTGAGGGGACCCTGCAAAAATGTCTGAACCTAGCAAGGAGCAAGGGGAAGCCGAATGCTGGGGAGAAACTTCGACAACTACCCAGCCAGACACTATCTTTGTGTATCCCATCAAAGACATCGAAGTTGCCTGCAAAAATTCCATGAAGTCCTGATGGTCTATAGGTATAGGAAAGAGAGACAGCTGGGATGGAAGAACCAAGGGAATAACCCTCACCAGTGGTAACCGTAAACCCGGGTGGAAAATGGAGCTGGAGGCCCTTTCTGATCAGGAAGAATGGGTCGAGGAACAACTGGCAGATGACTGACTGAAACAGTACATAAAGCATCTCGTGAGGAAAGCCCTGGAGGCCTCAATGTGTGGGATGAACCAGGTCGCCAACGAAGGAGGGTGAGTGAACCAGAAATTGAGAGAACCCGAGCCGTCACCCCTTATCCAGCTGAGAATGATTAAGCAATGGAACAAGCCAGAGGACCAGCAGCAGTGCCAGGTACGCGACCCTTTGCTGTTCCAGAACAGGGGATTAACCCTGGCCAACCCAGAGACATAAAACTGCAGAGAAAGATCCTGCCCTTGGGGGTGAAATTTGATGGGACCCCCAGAAATTGGGATTCTTCCTGGTGCAAGTCCTCACCTATATGCAAGAATATGGGCGGAACTTCCCGACCCAGGGGGCCTGAGTACGAGTCGTCAACCTGGCCCTAGAAGGAGCAGCTGGCAGATGGATGGTAACCGTCCACAACATTAATGCCCCAGAGCTGAGGAACCTCGATCAATTCATGACAACCCTAAGCCACCGCTTCGAAGACCCCCTCGCCGATCAAAAAGCCCGCGACCGCATTAGGGTCGTAAAGCAAGGCTGTCGCCCTGTGGCCGAATACACTGAGGAATTTCGCGACCTGGCCAGCTGAGTTGACTGGCCAGAAGATATCCTAGTCTGTTGGTTCAAAGATAGACTCAATGACAACCTGTACAATGCCTGCCTGGCCCGTGGAGCTCCAAACCTTCTGCATGAATGGTACCTGATGACAGAGGAGATGGAGACAGACATGTAACCAGTATCGCAGCAGCAGGGTTTGGAGAAGATCCCCACCCCAGGGAAAGCGGGAGTTTTTCAAACCTCAAACCACCATGACTCCAAGACTATCTGGCTGCTTTAAGTGTGGAAAGGAGGGGCACCGCACAGCAGAATGCCGTTCAAAAACCCTGCCAGAAAGCCAGACCACCCATTGGGGGGGAACCCTGGAAAATCCAACCCCCGAGGAAAAGAAACTGCTCTGAAAAGCCGAGAAGGCGTGAGGTTTCGGTTCCCCCCAAACCCAGAGGAAGAACCCCCAACGCCCCGAGGAGACCTGAGGCAATCTGAAAGCGATCCGGAAGACGACCCACTGGTAAGCGACCCGATCGAACCACTCACTCTACCCCTAAGACTGTTTATCCCCAGCCAAGGGAAGGGGAGGAAGTAGCAGTGTTATTGGAATTGGGATGCACCCGGTGCCTAATCTCACCCTAGTAGGGAAATTGGGAATCCACCTAAGGAAAATGGAAAACCCCATTGCTTTCTGCCAATTAGATGGAATTATAGCGGGGGGGAGGGGGGGAGCAAGCCAGTTTTGCCACAAAACTGTTGAAAATAGAACTGGGGAACCATAGTGAGATGCTCACGTTCATTGTAGCCCCAGGAATGGAAGGGCCACTAGTTCTAGGACTCACATGGCTACAGAAGTGGAATCCAAAAATAAACTGGAAGAGTGGAATCGTACAGTTCCAGAAACATGTAGCATTTGCAAACATCCCGGAAAAAGAGAACAGAGAACCAGCTATGGCCGGCCAGCTGGCTGAACCCATTAACATCCCCAAAGAGTACCAGGATTTAGCCCAAGTATTTAGCAAGGAGGTTTCTGATGAACTCCCACCTCATCACGCCACAGACTGCACCATTGAAATCCTACCAGGGGCTGAACTTCCAAAGGGGTTCTAGTTTATCTCAATGACATTTTAATCTACACCGAAACAAAAGAAGAACACATAAAGTTACTCCGAGCGGTTCTCACAAAACTCCAAAATGCCAAGCTATATGCAAAACTCTCTAAATGTGAGTTCCACCAAGAAAAAAATTGACTACCTGGGATATAGAATATCCCACGAGGGAATAGAGATGGATCCACAAAAAGTAAAAGTTGTCATCAATTGGGAGCCACCCCATACTCGCAAACAACTGCAAAGCTTCCTGGGTTTTGCAAACTTTTATTGTCAGTTCATTCCAGCTTTTGCAAATATTGCGCTCCCCATCACGAGCTTGTTAAAAATGAAAGGAGGGGGAGAAGCCAAAGCCAAGGCAACCCCTTACCTGGACAATGAAATGCCAAGCGGCATTCGAAAAACGTAAACAGCTATTCTCAGCAGAACCAATCCTGAAACACCCAGACCCTGAACAACCATTTGTCATCCAAGTAGACGCTAGCGATGTAGCAGTTGGAGCAGTTCTACTTCAAAAAAATGAACGTGGAGAGTTGTAACCATGTGCTTATACTTCCAAGAAACTGACAGGAACTGAGCAAAGATGGGCCATATGGGAGAAAGAGGCATATGCCGTGCAATGGGCACTCCTCACATGGAGACACTTCCTAGAAGGGAACAAAATCCCCTTCGAAGTCTGGACTGATCATAAAAATCTAGAAGCCCTGAAAACTCCATGGAAACTCTCACCAAAACAAGTAAGGTGGGCTCAATATTTTAAACATTAATTTCACTCTCAAATATCTCCCAGGGGGGAAAAATTTCTTGGCAGATGACCTGTCTAGGAAACCCCAATACAACACCAAAAAAATTGAAGTTGTAAAACCCATGATCCAACCAACCCAACTTGCAGCCAAAGTAATCACCCAAGCACAAGGGAAGAAAGAACCACTGACTGACAATGCAACAACTTCCAAATTTAAGGAGGCACTACTTAAGGACAACCGGCTAATAAAAACATTTGCTTAATCAAAGATGGTCTAGCCTGGGTTAGAAAACAAACTTTATGTCCCTGCCAGCCAGAGAATGGACCTCATGAAATGATGCCACGACTCAAAAATGACTGGACACTTTGGATTTGTAAAAACCCTGCACCTCATCAAAAGACAATTCTGGTGGCCATCTCTCAAAAAAGATATTGAAAGCTATGTTGTTAGATGCCCTATCTGCGCTGCTGCAAAAAGAAGACAAGGAAAATCCCCTGGGCTTTTACAAACAGTGGCAGAACCTTCAGCACCCTGGAGAGAGAGATCTCTATGGACTTTACAGTGGAGTTCCCTGAAAGTGCAGGAAATACTGTTATTTGGGTTGTAACTGACCTTTTTTCAAAACAGGTTCATTTTGTACCCTGCCAAAAGATCCCAACAGATATTGGCAAAGATGTTTTTAATACACATTTATTGCCTCCATGGAGCTCCCCAACAGATTATCTCAGATAGAAGTGTACAATTCACACCTACATTTTGGTGGGCGTTTTTAAACCTATTAGGCTCCACCCAGGGGTTGTCCTCGTCTAATCATCCGGAAACTAATGGCTCGACAGAGAGAGCTAATGGTGTATTAGAACAATATTTAAGATGCTTTATTAATTACCAACAGGACAATTGAAATGATCTTCTTCCTTTTGCAGAGGTAGCATACAATAATTCGGTCCACAAGAGCACTGGTTTCACCCCATTCCAGGTAGCCACAGGACAAGAATTCAACCCCATGCTAGAACTACCTACCAAGGAACCTGAAATTCCCTCCCTTAAGGAGTGGATAAATAATTTGCAAACCACGTGGCCAGTGGTTAGACTAGCTAAAACAGCCTTTAAAGCTCAAGCAGACAAAAAACGCCATGATCCTAAACTATTCAAAGTTGAGGACCGCGTATATTTGTCTACAAAGTTCCTAAAATCATTGCAACCCTCTAAGAAAGTGGGAGCAAAATTCATTGGCCCATTTTTCATCTCCAGAATTATCAATCCTGTTACTGTAGAGCTTCTACTTCCCAAAACACTTAGACAGGTTTATCCAGTATTTCACTGCAGCCTACTCAAACCAGAGATCACTTCAAAACTTAGACCTCCCCTTCCCACACCTCCAACTCCCATTATGGTACAGGGGGAACAACATTTTGAAATTAAAGATATCCTTGATTCGCGCACTCACCGTGGATCCACACAATATTTAGTAGCTTGGAAACCCCTTCCCTCCTCACAAAATGAGTGGGTAGCCAAACGACATGTAAAAGCACCCACATTAACTATGGAAGTTCCACCTGAAAAACCCTCACAAACCATCCTAAATTGTAACTAACACATGTTTATGTCTTCCAGGTGGAATTTCTCAATTTTTTGAGGAGAGCAATATGTCAGATCCGTGTATCTGCCATTCTTTATTGGCTGCCTCATTTAGTATCCATTCAGTTTTGATTATATAAAACATAGGTTTGAGACCAATCCTCATATTTACAATCCATTGCAGTTGCTTGTGGTTATGTTATTATCATCTATGTCCTTTGCAACTGGTACACATTTGTAACTGTTGCAGCATCCCACAATCACGATTGCTATTCACTTGCATCCCAACCAGCTTGCAACAAGCAGAGCTAACAGACCACAGAAGTAAAATTGCAAGTTATGGTCATATAATGTTTTTGCTTAACAACCCAATGGAAAGTGACATCATAAACCCATTATGCCCATGTGAGCTTCTACTTAGTGACTGCAACATTTAGCAACAGAATTGCTGGTCCCGATGTTGGTCATTAAGCAAGGATTACCTGCATCAGATTCAGTTTTAATTGAATAAACAAGCTTTGTAAGTATTATTTATAAATTATAAATAATACAAACTGTAAATACTCCAAAGAAGGATACACATACTCTCTATATTATAAGATGGAAAGCAGAAGTTTATCTTTGTAGGTGCTTAGAGACTTTTATCAACTTGGTCAAAATACATGGTATACATGAAGCCAGCCTGGGAACGTGAGATCCTGGTATTCATTCTAGTTCTGATCCAACAGATGTACTTAGCAGGGATCAGTTCCATTTGAAATCAGATCAGAAATTTGTGACAGAAGCAGGATTTGTTTCAAGCCAAGGAGCTGTACTAAATGCTCTTTTGCTGGTCCTTCCTGAGAGCCTGGGCTCTTTTGCCTTCACACTAACTGTATTTCTAGATAGCAAAAGGCACATGAGATTATGCAGGCTATTAACTCACCTAAGTAATCCAGTGCACAGGCTACATTGCTACCCAACAAGGGCACTTGTTCCCTGGAAATTTGAGTCCAGCAGGCATCATTCCCCACAAGGGCAATAACAGGTATCTGAAAGAGTGGAATAACTATGTTAAATTGAAAAAGTGATTGAGGAAGCTATTCTCTACTCCAGTGGTCCCCAACCTTTCTGGCTCTGTGGACCAGTCACAGCGCTGTTGGGCAGCAGGGGATGATTTCACACACATAACCTAATCCCATACATGCGCAAATGGAGCTCTGCATGCTCCATTTCACCCTACTGCCTTATTCACAGCCCTATACCTCTTGAGAAGGGGAGACTTCACGCAGCCCAGTTTCTAACGAGCCATGGATTGGCAGCCAGCAGTGAACCAGGGGTTGGGGACGTCTGCTCTACTTTACTCTTGACTTTGATTAACATTGTCCCCAATGCTGAAAGACTCTTGGGAGCTTACAAAAAAAAATTAAATTAAACTCAAAACCCAAGAAAAGTGCTGTCTGCCAATCAACTGAAGATAAGGTGTACTGGAATTATCCAGGTTTAACTTGTTGGCAGAAAGTAAATAAGGTGGGAGCCTTGCATATTTCTGGAGGGAGAGTGCTCTACAAAGTGGAGATATATCTACTGCCTTATTCACATCCCTGTACCTCTTGAGAAGGGGATATTTTCAGCAGGTCTTCCCAAGATAGGAGGATTCAATTCTGGAAAGTCATTTCAAGATGTATCCCAGTGTTGTTTCTGTACATGATTTTAAAGATAATGACTCCTGTGTTTTCTACTGGGGCTGTTGGGTCTTTTGGTTTACTCAGGATGTTTTGGAGGACTTAAATTGGTTTGTATGCTATGCTGATGCCATGAGGTTATAACAGTCTGTTGACTCAGCAGCCCAAAAGAAAAAACAGGAGTCATCTACAACAGTGATCGCCAACTGGTGGGCCGTGAGGAAAATTTTGGTGGGCCACAGAGAAATGTCCCCCCAAAACACCCCCCTAAAGCAATTAATCCAGGCTGCTCCCTGGATTATGGCCCGCCCACCCGCTGGCCCCCATCCTTCGGCCGAGTGCAAATCTGCAAAAAGCAGTGCAGCCCTCGCCGGCCAGGACGAGGTAATGGTGCTGTTGCAGCAAGAGGGGGCTGGCGGCACAGGTGGGCTGAAGCAGCAATGGAAATGGCTGGAAGGTGCAGGAGCACCACACTACTTGCATTTGCGTGGCACTCCCGCANATGGCCACAGGCTGTAGGGATGGCCCAGGGCAGAAAAAGTACCGGCTGCTGGTGGTGGGAGGGGGCAGAGTGGGCAAGTCTGCACTCACCATCCCGTTCAGAGGTCTGGAATGGGGCATCATCGTCAGTTTCCTCGTCCCTCTCGGTGCTCTGCTCTGCTGCCCCCCCACCCCACCCCAGCCATTGCTGCCCAGGGAAAGCACAGGAAAAGCAAGCAGAAACATAGCTCTCGCTGGGGCAAAAGAGCTGAGATCGACGAAGGCAGAGGCAAGAGAAGATGGAAGCTGCCGCCTTTGAAAAGCGCCGCTTTCTGTTGCCTGTGCCTTCCGATCTCTGCTCTTTTGCCCCAGCTAGAGCTATCTTTCTGCTCATTTTCTTTTCCTGGGGGGGGGGGCAGCAGAGATGTCAGGGCTGCTCTCCCCCCTCAGCAAGCCAGGCCTAGAGGAACGCGAAGAATTGCGGGCGAGTGCTGGAGAAAGGCGTGTTGGAAATGTCAACACACGTTTCCAGCATGCTCTCCTCTGTTCCAAAGTAGGATTGAGTGGGGGGAAAGGAGCAGGGGGAAGGATAGGAGGGAAGGAGAAGCCTGGCTGGCTTGCCTTTGGCATGGGGTGGGGGGGAGACCAAATACCCAGACCAAAAGAGCGCTGAGGAAGATGGGCTCCTAATAACCAGCCTGTTTGTACAGGTGAGAGCTCTAGCTTTTCTGGGCTTGACACCTCCTCCCCTTGGGCCTCCACACAGGGAGGGACCCTTCTCTGCTTGGAAGTGGAAAGAGAAACCTAGAGCTTAGTCTCGGGGAGACTTTGGCATGGGGAGGTGTTGCCCGGTTATTAGGAGCCCGTCTTCCTCGGCGCTTCCAACCTGGCCCTCCTTCCCTCCCCCAACTCCAGGCAGCCACACCTGGCAAAGGAGGGACAGGTTTCTTCTGACTTGGGGGAGATATGAGATGACAGGAGACCAGATTGGCGGGGGGGGCTCTGCTTTTCTTCTGTTTGAGGGGGAGCTGGTTCCTCCCCGTCCAGATCTTCCCAGTCTCCAAGCACCATGTGGCTTCTTTTGAATCCCAAATTCCAATTTTTAAATCATCTTTCCCCCCAAAGGATGAGAGGGGCTCCTCCTTTCCTTTCACTCTGCCCCACAGTTACGATTAAACATTTATGATTTTATTATAATTAAACAAGCATTTTTATACTATACACACACACACACACACACACACACACACACACAGACATAGACATAGACATATAATATATATATATATAATTTTAAAAAATTAATATTAAATTTAANGGAAGCTGCCGCCTTTGAAAAGCGCCGCTTTCTGTTGCCTGTGCCTTCCGATCTCTGGTCTTTTGCTCCAGCAAGAGCTATGTTTCTGCTTGCTTTCTTTTCCTGGGGGCGGGCAGCAGAGATGTCAGGGCTGCTCTCCCCCCTCAGCAAGCCAGGCCCGGAAGAACGCGAAGAATTGCGGGTGAGCACCAGAGAAAGGCGTGTTGGAAATGCCAACACACGTTTCCAGCGCGCTCCTCTCTGTCCTGAAGTAGGAGTGAGTGGGGGGAAGAAAGCAGGGCGAAGGGTAGGAGGGAAGGAGAAACCCAGCTAGCTTTCCTTTGGCATGGGGCAGGGGGGAGAGACCAAATGCACAGACCAAAAGAGCGCCGAGGAAGACAGACTCCTAACAACCAGCCTGTTTGTGCAAGTGAGAGCTCGAGCTTTTCTGGGCTCGACACCCCCCCCTTTGGCCTTCACACAGGGAAGGGCCCTTCTCTGCTTGGAAGCCGTGGGGGAAACCTGGAGCTTAGCCTTGGGGAGTCCTCTTCTTATGTGGAGACCAAAGGGGAGGGGTGTTGCCTGGTTATTAGGAGCCTGACTTCATCAGTGCTTCCAGCCCAGCTCTCCTTCCCTCCCCCAACTTCAGGCAGCCACATCTGGCAAAGGAGGGAGAGGTTTCCTCTGACTTGGGGGAGATATGAGATGGCTCTGCTTTTCTTCCGTTTGAGGGGGAGCCGGTTCCTCCCCGTCCAGATCTTCCCAGACTCCAGGCACTATGTGGCTTCCTAAATCCTCCCTCTTTCCTCCCCCAAGGATGAGAGAGACCCCTTTTCCTTCGCTCTGCCCCACAGTCATGATTAAGCCTTTATGATTTTGTTATAGTTAAATAAGAATTTTAATATTACACACACACACACACATATATAATTATTTTTTAAATATTAAATTTATATTTAATATAAAAAATAAAAATTTTAATATTAAATATATTATCTTTAAAAAAATTGTATTAGTGGTCCTCGGGATTTAAAAGTTTGAGTTTGGTGGTCCCTGAGGTCCAAAAGGTTGGTGACCCCTGATCTATAACATACAGTATGAAAACTGCAACAGCCACTACATAGAACAAACAGAAAGAAGACTAGTAGAATGCATGCATGAAATCATATAGTAATCAGAAGACAAGATGAAAGTTATTTAATTTCACAATTAAAGACTTGTCAGACTTAACCATGGTTTCAAGTGGGAAACCATGATAATCTTAGATCAGGGGCGTCAAACTTGATTTCATTTAGGGTGGCATCAGGGTTGTGTTTGACTTGGGGGGGTGGGAAGGTGGGCGTGACCATCTTGACAGCGTGGCTTTAAAAAAAACTTGCAGGATGGTGGAGTGGGCTTCCCATTTTGACACCCCACCCCCACTGTTGCCTCCATGCCACTGCCTCCCACATTACTCTCCACTCCACAAAATGGGAAGTCCTGGCTGCCACCATAGCCAAACTGCTCATTCGCTGTTTGGGCTGGAGCCAACCCACTGCCACTGCCCTTTGACAAGCCCACTCAATTCCCATATCAGTGCTGTACCACCTATCACTGTCCCCCTGACAGCCTGCTCACTTGCCACCCACCCAGCTTTCCACCCAGCACCCACAGTGAGTTGTCCCTGCAACTAATTTCCAGTGTTGAGATGTCCTGCAACGAGACGGCAGCAGAAAGTTGACAGAGGGGACTTGGCGGTGGCGAGAAGGCCTTCCACAGCTGGCTGCTAGTGGTGTCAAGTCATCCTAAAGCTCCTAGAAACTGGGCAAGCTGATAGTTACCCTGTGTCGCACAAAAGTATCAAATTCCATAATGCTGAATCCAAGAGAACCATCTCCATATAAGATCCACACCTGTTAACAATTTAAAAAAAAGATGGAAGAGTTAGCAGCTAGAAAAAGATGCTGTAAAACGGACCTAGCCTCTTATTTGCTTTTCTATTACTTAGTTTCTACACTTAAGCTTCCCTCTACAGTATACTAACCTCTGAGTCTGGCCTGCAGAGCTTGGCTCCTAGGGCAAATCCACCCCCAACTCCCAAAGTTCCAAAAGCCCCTGCAATGAGATGAAACAAAGAAATAATGATTAAAGAAACTTGCACAGGTTGTGTGTACTGATTCCCAAATAGTAATTCCTTAACTTTCTAAAAAGAAGTGCATTTCATCTGTTTATGATTGTTTACTACATACTGTATCTTTTTCAGCTTCATTAATATCTGTCATGATTGGTATGTTACACAGAACACAGAAAGGAAGGATACTTAGATTAAAACAAATCAACAAACTAATTCATGCCTTTATAACAGGACAAGATACATACTGGAGTTAATTTATTGTACTAAAAACCTAGCCTGTTTTACCCACAGTTTAGTCAAGCCATAAATTAATTACTAATTAAGGAAATATGCTTCCTGACCTGGTAAAAATATGGTAAAAGATATGGAGAAGAATGCTAGAATTGTAGAATTGTTTAAGATCGTTGAAAAAAGTTTATTTTATACTACTCACATTATTCAGACTAAAAATAATTTGAGGACTGATTCTTAATTGACACTCTAGTGCAGGGGTTGCCAACCTTTTGGAC
>AZIM01006461.1:13672-25419 GCA_000516915.1 Ophiophagus hannah | reverse complement strand
TAAAAACATGGCTGTTCTAACTAGCCTACCTGGACTGATGGGGGGAGAGGGTTTTATTTGGTAGTTTTAAATTTTATGGTTTATGAGATTTGCAATTTAATATTTTTTTAATATTTGTATTGTCTTGATTTTTAGTATTGTAAGCCGCCCTGAGTCCTCTGGGAGTTAGGGCGGCATATAAATCTATAAATTAATAAATGAGTTGAGTTGAGTTGAGTTGAGTTGNNTTGAGTTGAGTTGAGTTGAGTTGAGTTGAAACAGTTTAGGATGTGAGAGGTCTGCAAATATTTTCTCAGTCCACTTTCTGACCTGTGCAGTATACAGGTCCCAATGAAAGGCAGGCTAGTTTCTGATCTTTTTTTCTGCAGTCCTAACTGTCCGTTGAAGTCTTGAAGACAAGTCAAACCTGTCCTGTTTGGTTGTTGTACCAAACCAGACAGTATTAACACCTTGTTGACCTTAGATCTACAGACTGTTCTGAACAATAATGTTTCCCTATCACAGGATGCTAGCATAAAACAAGTGTTTGCCAGCCACAGCAGATTATGCCATGGTACTAAGCCCTATGACAGTTCAAATGCCTCCATATCTATTCTAGCCATCCTACTAGACCTAATAATGTCTTAAAATAGGGAATCATAAATATATTTTCCAGAGTGATGCTATTGTTTTTGCTCAAATAACTTTTTATAAGACAGACAGTCCAGTCTTTTTGCTGAATGGGCACAAATTTACATTATAATTGACAGTAACATTTCATTCTCCAGCATGCCGATTGGAGAATCCACACACAGGTTGACACATACCTTTCTGCCCAGAAACTGAGTCATCAATTTTTGCCACACCTCTCTGCCAATGGCCAGGACCCCAGTTATGACTCAGTCTTGGACCTATAGAGACGTGGTAAAGATTGGCTCAGAATTTGGTCAGAAAACATCAGTCAGAGGAGTGTGGATTCTTCACAGGAGACAGGTTTGCAGAGGACCTGAGAGATAGGCTTCCTAGTGAGGCTTTGTCGGCCCGCTGTCTCCAAATTGATTAATTACCCTGCTGAAGCCACAGCTTCTCCCAAACCACCACTGCATCATTATCAAGGCCATGCAAAACAGGGAGTGCACTAGATTGTGAGATTTCCCACCCGCTGGGGAATCCTCCAAGTGATCCAGCCACCACCATTAACAGAGCGCAGAACACACGGAAAATGGCTCACCCAGTTAACTCCGGCAAAGTAGATTGCGGCACCAGTGCTTAACAGTTGATCGAGGGATTCAGCTTTTCCAGCCAGTTGAACCTCTTCGGGGTGCATTTCAGCGCCATTTTCACTGCGACCACATTTGGGTGAGTGTGCAGGCTATCCCAGTCATTTGGTCTTGCTGCCACCACCAGCAGCCCCAGACAGGATTGGATAGAGACCTGGGCTCTATACTCCCACTATAGAGACTTCCGTAGGTCAGAGAATTGAGAAATTAGCATTCTCCTCCCAGGGCAGTGTTAATTGTAGCCTAAAGCTGTCAAGATGGCTGAACAGTCAGCAGACAGCTTGGAACTTCAACATTCCTCAACCTCCAACAAATCATCTAAGCATGGCTCCAGGAAGGCTAGTTCTGCTAGCAAGGATGCAACAGACTAAATTAGAGCAAAGGCCATTTATTCAAGGAGGTCATCCAGTGCTGAGGAAAAGGATGCCAACAGGAGACAAAAAGCCCTGGAGAAACAGATTTCCAGAGCAGAAAGAAAGGCTGAACTGTCTGAGGAAATTAAGGCACTGATCTTCCAAAGCCATCTCACATGGCATGGCCTCCACCCTGCAGATGAGGAGCCACCCTCCTTCCTTGGCCTCTGAACCTCCAATGCAGGCCATCCATCCTTACCATTTCCCTACAGAGGCACCCAGGCCTCAGGGGTCAGTATTACCTGCCCATTCCTCTAGGAGCAGGGCATCAGTGCTAGAGGAGGAGGACCAGAGGGAGCAGGGGTTTTCAGAGGACAAAGACCTGTCCCCTGACACCCTGCCCTCCGTTCACTGGCTTATTCAGTCCTGCGCTGTTTAAATAGTTGCTTCACAAAGCCAGAACCACAGCCCAGATAGGCTCAGAGCTTCGCACTCCAGCAGAACTATTGGATAACCAGGGCCCAAATAATATGGTGTTCTCAGAACCCACTATAATGCAGCAGGACATTCCTTGCCCTAATCTAAGTTGTTCCTCAACGTTGTCCAGAGACAATGGGTACGGCCAGGTACCTTTCCCACCCCAGGGGGAAATGATAAAAAATTATTTAATATGGCTCACCTCCTCTCTGAGGCACTTGAGCTGTCTACAGTAGATGAGCCATTGGCCTCCCTTGTCTCTTCCTCTGCCGTGTTGGGGGACATAGCAGAGACATTGAAAGCAGAAGATAGGAAGGCGGAATTAAATTTCCACAGAACCCATCAGGCCAATGCATGGGCAGTTAAGGTGGCTACAGCTACTTCCTTCTTCGCCAGAACCTCCTTACTCTGGCTTTGCCAGTTGTAGGCGAGAGTTCCCCCAGAGGAAATTCGGATGCACCAGGATATTAATAAGCTGGTGGNGGCAGCCGCTGAATTCACGGCTGATTCATCTTACATGCAGCCCTTTTTCCTTCAGGGCCCTCGCCTCCAACATTACATCTCGCCGCTTGTTATGGCTTTGCCAATGGCAAGCAGATGCTAGGACAAAGTGGAGGCTCGCCTCCACTCCCTATAAGGGAAACGTATTATTTGGTGACGCCTTGAACCCTTTCCTTGTTGAGAACAAAGAAAAAGGCAAGGTCTTGTCTTCCCTGACCAGGCATTCAGATAGGCGGGCCTCATCTTACGCCTGCAGACAGTCCTTTCGGCCAGCAGATTCTGGGCCAGACTTTAATCATTTCCAATGATCCTACCTCCCTAGATCTGACCATCCATCGGACAGATCAGGGTTCAGAGACAGGCCTAGACAACAATTCCAGTACAAGTGGCCATTTTGTGGCTCAGGAAGCCATCCCTTTCACTGCTCCAAGTGACTGTCAGGACCCTCCTCTCAATGGCGACTGCCTGGCCCTATTTGCGAATCAATGAGAGCACATCACCACCAATTGTTTGGTCCTGAATACAGTATGATTTGGCCTCACTCTAGAATTCCTCTCCACACCTCCGTGACATTTCACCCGTTGCCCCACCTCCCAAAACCTCATCAAGAGGGGCCTTATGAACAAGGCAATCCAACACCTATTGGACATCCAGGCCATTTAGGCGGTGCTGGAGGATCAAAGAAGGCACGTATTTTACTCCAACTTGTTTATAGTGCTGAAGACCTTGGGGGGGGGTGGAGAGCAATTCTGGACCTCAAGAAATTGAACATCCACTTGATGTACAAGAGATTCAAAATGCAATCTCTGCAGACAATCCTGGAGAGCATCAGAAGGGGTGACCTCCTGATGTCCATCAATCTGACGGAGGCTTACCTCCACATTCCCATCCTTCCCTTCCATCATAGGTGCCTCGGGTTCTGCTATGCAGGGCACCATTTTCAGTACAAAACCCTGCCATTTGGCCTGTCATCTCACCCCCAGAACCTTCACGAAAGTGCTGGCAGCACAGGCCATGCACCTCAGAACAATTCCGGTACATGTCCAGTGCTACCTGGACAACATCCTCATTCAGTCCAGATCTTACCACAGGCACAGAAAAGATCTGGAGACAACAATCCGTGTTCTTCAGGAACACAGGTTGTCTATCAATTTTCCAAAAAGTCACCTAGAACCATCCACCCGCCTGTTACACCTGGGCCTGGTAATAGACACCAGGCTGTGCAAGGTTTACCTGTCCCAGGAGTGCCAGGACAGCATCAAGTCCTTGGTAAACCAGACCTGAGCGGAACAAACCATTCCCTTGGTGGTGCTTTTGCAACTCTTGGGAAAATGCTATCATACATAGCTATAGTTCCTTGGGCTCGGCTACACTCCAGAACCCTGCAATAGTTTCTGTAACCATTCCAGAGGTCAGGAGGCAGTACCTCCAATATCAGAGTTCGGGTGTCATTGGAGACACACAGGTTCCTCAGGTGGTGGGTTTCCCCAGCTATGACCAAGGGAACCCTGTTCAAGGAGCCCAGCCACCTGACCTTGGCCTCAGATGCCAGCCTCTTCAGCTGGAGCACCCATCTCCAGTACCAGTTGGCACAAGGACAATGGTCCCAAGTGGACCTGAAAAACAACTTAAACTGGCTGGAGCCCCAAGCAGTCCATCTGGCTCTACTCCAGTTCCAGAGCACTGTATCAGGACAACATATACGTGGCTGCCAAAGTGCATGTCAACCGAGAAGGGGGTACTCACTCCAGATCCCTCATGCGTGAAGTGGAACAACTGGGACTCTGGGCAGAACTTCACCTGCTATCCATCAAGGTGGAGCACATCTCGGAAGCGACAAATGCACAGGTAGATTACCTGAGCAGGACCAAGGTGGACCACTCTGAGTGGTGCCTGCACCAGGACCTCTTCCCAGAGATTCGGCACAGAGAGTCAGCCGTCTTGTGCTGGACTTGTTTGCTACCCCAGCAAATTCATAACTTCCCAGATTTTTCTCCAGATTTCAGACACTGGGAACAGAAGGGGTCAGTGCCGTTCACAGCCCATGGCCCAAGGGCCAATTATATGCCTTCCCTCCTCTTCCCCTCATTCTGGGGTTGATCCGGAAGGTCCTACTAGAAAGAGCAGAACTCCTGCTACTTGCTCTCCATTGGTCCAGACGGCCATGGTATGCAAACCTGGTGAGCCTGTCAGTGTCCCATCCTTGATGAATTCCTCAGGAAAGGATCTCCCTCAGCCAGGGGGTCTTGGAACATCCGGAGCCTCAGTGGCTCCACTTGACCGTCTGGCACTTGAGAGGAGATTCCTGAGGAAGGACACTTTCTCAAGGCGGGTGATACAGACAATCCAGGCTTCCAGGAGACCTTCCACAAATAGAATTTACGACTCTACCTGGAAGGCATTTTGCAAGTGGTGTGCTAGAAAAGGCATAGACTCCACTGTGGTATCTATCCCACAGATCCTGGACTTCTTATAAGAGGGTCTAGACAAGGGGTTATCCCCTTGCACTATTCACAGACAAGTGGCAGCCTTGTCCACGATGCTAACTTATGGAGATTCAGACTCCCTCGCTCACCATCCTGTGGTGTGTACATTCATCAGAGGTGTAGTTAATTTAAAACCACCTGCGGTTCACAGGTATCCCACCTGGGACCTATCCAAAGTTTTACAGGCCCTCACCTTGGCACCTTTCGAGCCACTTCAGACTACTAGTCTGTGTTATCTGACATTCAAAGTCACCTTCTTAGTGGCCATCACCTCGGCCAGGCGAATATCAAAACTGGCAGCTCTCTCTGTCAGAGAGGACCTTTGCATTTTTCACATGAATAGGGTGGTTCTACGGCTGGAACCCTCCTTTGTCCCTAAAGTAAACTTTTGGTTCCATAAGGCCCTGCTCCATCCCAAGACCTGGAACACAGGTGGCACACTCTGGACATAAGGAGGGAGCTCCGCAGATACATCAAGAGAACATTACCTCATTGTAGAACAGAAGCCCTGTTTCAAGCATCTTCTATGGGTACCAAGGTCACATCCTCGACCATAGGCCGTTGGATAAGGGCATGTATAGCCAAGGCCTATGAGACTCAGGCTCTTCCCGTACTCAGATGAGTAACCGCCCATTCAACAAGAAGTGCAGCTACCACAGCTGCATGGGCAATGCAGGCCTCTATTTAGGACATCTGCAGGGCAGTGACATGGTCCTCCCCATCTCCCTTTGTGCGGCACTACAAATTGGACACCTTCGCCTTGGCTGAAGGGTGCTGCAACAAGTACATGCAGACGGGAGGTCACAGGACTAGACCGCTTTCCGCCCTAGGGACAGCCAGCTTTGATATGTCCTGTGTGTGGATTCTTCAATTAGTCTATCTCACATATGTGACTTTGGGTAGCTTACAAAGTTAAGAAAAACCAAAAATGTACAAAAATAAAGTATATATATTTCACAAAAAAATTGTCCAGAATAAATGTGTAAACTTTTTAAAAATAAATTTATTTATTCAACGTTTATGAAATTAAAAACATATATTTACATTTTACAGCGTTGTTTAAGCAGTAGATACACTTGTACTTTTATTCTGATAGCGTGTTATACATTGTTATAATAACTCCTTTGTCATTTTAAATTCTATATATACATACATATAGTTTATTTACATTTATTTACACGTCACCCTTATTTTTCCAAAATGTTACCAGGTCATCAGATATCACTTTTTCTTTATCCAGTCATACCAGATAGCCCATATTTTGTAATATTCACTGTCTTGCTTATCTTTTAACAACTTAGTTAGTCTATCCATCTCAGCACATTCATGTACCTTATTGATTATCATATTTTCTGAAGGAGTCATAGCCAATTTCCAATTTTGAGCAAAACTTATTCTAGCTGTTGTTATAATATGAAGAATTAAATATTGGTGCTTCCTGTTAATGTTTGGTTCTAACATGCCTAATAAAAAAAATTCTGGTTTGAATTTTACTCTCTGTTTTGTTATTTCCTCTATCCATATTCTAATTTTTTGCCAATATTTTCATGCATGGGACATGTCCACCACATGTGGAAATATGTTCCCTGATTATAATTACATTTCCAACACTTGGGTATCATGTTTGGGAACATTTTGGCTAATCTCGTTGGCAGTAAGTGCCAGCGATGAAACATTTTATATAAGTTCTCTTTGTAAGAGACCGACATTGTTAATCTATAGTTTATCTGCCAAATATGTTCCCACTGGTCTAAACTGATAGTATGGCCCAGATTTTTAGCCCAAATTACCATGCATTCTTTGACGGTTTCCTCCTTCATTTTATAATCTAATAGATAGTTGTAAGTTTTACTGGTTGTTTTTTTTTTCTTCCCTGTGCCATATTTTATCTAATTCTTGCTGGGTTATGTAAAAGCCAAATTGTTCTTTATCCTTATTATAATGTGCTTGCACTTGCAGATAAGGCCACCATCCTATCTCAATTCCCTGAAGTTGTAATTGGTTCCTAGTTTTTAATTTCCCTTTTTTGTTTAGTAAATACCTATATTTTATCATTTTGGTACAATTCAGAACATTGGGATGTATTACTGCTTCTATTGTTGATAACCATAATGGCACCTTTACATAATGGTTCCTTTTTATTTTTTCCCATTTGTTTAGCGAGGCATCTCTCACCCAATGTCTTTGAAAGTACGAGTGATATTTACTCTTCCCATCCCAGAAAAACACATGCCAGCCAAGTTGTAGGTCAAAGCTACATAACGTTAGTATCCTTCTATTTGTCAAATTGATCCAATCTTTCAGCCATGTGGCTATTGCTGCCTGATAATATAATTCAACCTCTGGGAGACCAAAACCTCCTTTCTTTCTAGTATCTTGTAATAATTTGTATTTTATCCTGGCTTTTCTCTTCTGCCAAATAAATTTTGAAATTTGTTTGTTTAAATCTTCAAAGAATTTTCTCCCCAACTTGACTGGCACCGTCTGGAACAGGAATAGCAACTTTGGTAAGACATTCATTTTTATTATTGCAATCCACCCTAACAAGGACAGTTGTATCCTGGTCCAGTTATCTAAATCTTTTAATATTTGGGTTATCAATTTATCATAATTATCCTTTTTGATTGAGGAACACTTAGCTGTCATCCAGATCCCGTGATATCTTACTTTATTTACTACCTTGATTCCTAATTTGTTTGCCAATTCTTCATTTTGGTTTTTTGTGCAGTTTTTCATTATTAATTTGTTTTTTTCTCTATTAATTTTCAGCCCCGCCACCTTTCCAAATTCTTCTATTTCATTCATTAGTATAGTGCTTGTTTCTTTTGGGTCTTCCATTATGAATACCATATTGTCGGCGAAGGCTTGGAGTTTATACTCCTCTTTTTTAATATTTAATCCTTTGATATCTCAGTTCTGTCGTACTTTTGTCAATAATACCTCTTTTGCTAATATGTATAACAATGGGGCCAGGGGACATCCTTGCCTCACTCCCTTACTTATCTCTAAACTATCTGTAATTTCTCCATTCATTATTATTTTTGCTGTTTGTGTCTTATAAGACACAAACTTATCCATTTGGATAAGTCCCAGAAAGTTTTTGCCAAATTTCATGGTAATCAGCTGATTAATAAGAAATCTCCAATTCAAATTATCAAAGGCTTTCTGGACATCTAGGAACATCAGTGCCATCGGTCTATTTGGGCACATTTCATAAAATTCTAAAATGTCCAAAATTATCCTTATCTTCATCTGTCTATGCGGAAGAAACTCGTTCTGGTCAGGATGGATGATTCTACTTAGTATCCTTTTTAGCCTCTCAGACATTATCATTGCTAGGATCTTATAAGCCACATTTAAGAGGGAAATTGGCCTATAGTTGCATATTTGTTGTGGGTCTGTCTATTCTTTGTGAATGAACGTTATATATGCTTCTGTCCATGATTTAGTATTTTAGCACATTCAAGGGCTTCATTGTACAGATCCGCCATTAGTTCCTCCAGTATTTCCTGGAATTCTTTATAAAATTCTGATAGAATTCCATCCGAGCCAGGGGTCTTATTTGTTTTCTGTTTCCCAATTGCACCTCTAATTTCTTTTATAGAAATTTTATCATTTAAAATGTCTTTTTCTTCATTATTTCTGGAAGATTTTTCCCTTTAAGATTTTGATTAGTAATCTCTTCCAGGGTTTCTTCCTGCATGTATAAATTTGCAAAGAATTTTTGAGCAATTTCCTTCTTTTCATGCATCTGGGAACATATTTTTCCTTCTTGATCTCAGAGCTACTCTTGTTCTTTTTTCCTGTTCTTTTTTTAATTTGTGAGCCAACCATCTCCCTGGCTTATTCGCGTTTTCAAAGTAATTTTGCTTTGCTAATTTGATTTTCCTGGCCAGGTCCTCCTGTACACTCAGATTTATTTTGTGCTTCACCAGATCAATTTCTCTTTTAATATTTCCATTACTCGGATCTTTCTGTCTGATCGTTTCTAAGTCTTTTCAATTTCTCTTGCCAGTCTTTCTGTTGTCGTCTTTTTTCTTTGTTCCTTTTTATATCATGGGCAATAGTTAAACCCCTTACGTAGGCCTTTGTTGTATCCCATAAATTCTGTAAGGATGTGTGTTCTCTCTGATTGATTTCAAAAAATATTTTAATTCTTTTTCTATCATATTAATATATTATTTATCCCTTAATACATTTTTATTAAGTGTCCACCTCCCAATCCTCCTCTTTCCTCTCCATTTAATTTTAATTGGATTGTGGTCAGCCCATGTGTTTGGTAAAATCTCTATTTTTTCTATGTTCTCCATTAATCCCGAATCTATCCATATCAGATCTATTCTTGACCATGAGAGGTGAGGATTGGAAAAGAAAGTGAATTGTCTTTTAGTAGGATTCAGTTCTCTCCAAGAATCTTTCAAATTCAATTCTGTCACCATCCTATTGAAGGTAGACGGAAATGTTTTCCTTTTTTTAAAATTCTTTTTACTGTTTTTGTAGTCTTTATATCTAGGGCTACATTGTAATCTCCTACTATACACACATTTGGGTGTTCAATTTTACTATCGTTTATGAAGCTTGGAATAGAAGTCTTTTTGATTTGTATTTGGGGCATATATTGTCACTAATAAAATCTTTTTCTGATTTAAAGTAATTTCTATGAATAACATTCTCCCTTCCTCGTCCTTGTATATCTGCCTTGGGCACAACCAATCTTTTATGTATACCACAATGCCATTTTTTCTGATTTGTCAGAGTCCAATACTTTTTACCCAAATTAGGGGATTTTAAAAGATCTACCTGGTTCTCTGGGATATGGACTTCTTGCATACATAAGATATTTGCATTTTGGTTCTTAAGTTTTTAAAATGTCTGCTTTCTTTTTGATGGTAAATTTAAGCCTTTTATATTAATTGATAATAGGGTGGTTTCTTTATACAGAACGGTTCTTGTCTCGTTTCTTGTTCTTGGTTCTTTTCTGGGTCTATTGTTGCCTTCTTCCTCTCTAGTGTTCTGTCCTAGTTCCTGTTCTGTTTCTTTCTCTTCCCAACTTCTGGTATCTAGCTCCTACCTATTTTCCTGCTCTTCTTCGGGTCCTAAGTATCGGTCACAAAATTCCTGCGCTTTGTCCAATGAGTCAATCTTATATTTCTTGTCCTGCCAGGATATTAAGAGTCCCTCTGGTGTGAGCCATCTAAACACTATTCCATTCTTAATCAGTTGAGATGATAAGAACTGATAGTTTCTTCTTTGCTCTCTGACTCTCCTAGGTATTTGTTTCGAAGTCACTACTTCATGTTCTTTATATTCTAGGCTCGTCTCTGGTCTTTCCATAGAGCAGATCTCGTGTTGTCTTTCTTGCAAAGCTAATATGGACCTCCTGAGATAGTTTTTGTCTACGTACATAGTGCATATACACCCTGTAGACCTCATCGATGTCATTCCAAACCTCTTTGTTTTTCTGAAGAGCTGCTATCAAATCTGTCATTATTGATCGACAGAAAAAGATTTATGATTATTGATCATAATTCCTTCCTATCTTCAATGACATTTTGAAATCTGAGGAAAAATGCCGCCTTTTCCAATTCCATATGAACCACCGAATCCCGGAGTTCACAATGTAATACTTTCCAATTCTGTCCTGATTCAGCTAATTTTTTTCCCACCAGATCTTTCTTGCCTCCATTGTTGTTAGCTTCTGTTCATTCTTCACCATCACCTCTTGCATCGTTCCAATTTCGTTGTCCAATTTCTGTAAGTCATTTTTCACTCCACCTATTTCACTCTTCATTTCTATTTTCAAATCCTCATGGTTCCTCGCAATCAATTCCTGGGTCCTCACTATCATCTCTTGCATCATGGATAATGTTGTCTGTACTGTCTGTAGTGTTAGAGCAGAGCCTGGCTTCTCTGCTACTAACATCGCATCCAAGGACCTCTGTCCCGATGGGGAGGATAGCGCTGCTGTTCCTTTCTTTCCTGTTTTTACTGTTGTAGTTGTCGTTGCCATTTTTACTACCTGTAGAAGGAACCCCCAATCCACCATCAATTATCACTGTTACAATTATGTTCTTTGGTCCTTCTCTAGTAGGGTGTGTAATAGTAATATCTTTCCTACCTAGTATTTAATTTGGTATGTGCACTGTTTGTTATTTTTCTTCTATTTTAGACACACTGTTTCAAATCTAAATTCTAATCAGTTACAACTAAATATTTAGTTATTAATCAAAGGTCAATAATCAATAATTCATATACTCTTAATTAATTAGTATAAATATTAGGATACACAATTCATTATATATAAAGCTTAAATCAATACTTAAATGTTCTTGGATACAGTATTTAAATCAATTCATATAAATCTATTCTCTTTTTCTAATTAATTATATAATAGTTTTAAGCACATACACAGGAGAGAGGAAAGAAAAAGAAAGGGAAAGAAAGAAAAAAAATAAGGCAAATTAGAGAAAGGGCAAAAGGAAACAATTTAGCACACTATTTCAGGGGTGGGATTCTACTGATTCTGTCCGGTTCTATAGAACCCCTTGTTAACTTTCTAAGCAGTTTGGAGAACCGGTAGTTAGAAGCAATCTCCCAGTTTTTTTCCACCCTTATTACATTCTTGCCAGTACGCCTAGACTTCCTGTCTCCGGAGCTTCTGAGGCTTGGCT
>AZIM01006460.1:0-18830 GCA_000516915.1 Ophiophagus hannah | reverse complement strand
ACTTTTTAGTCCTGGTTGATTCTTTCTCCAAGTCGGTAGAGCTTGTTCTCCTCACATCTACTACTTCAGACACTGTCAGCAAGGCCTTGGACAACATTTTCGCATCCCATGGTTTCCCTGACACTCTGGTCTCTGATAATGGTCCCCAATTTACCTCCTCTCCTTTTGAACTCTTCCTGGCCCAAAGGGGTATCAGACATGCCCTGTTTTCCCCTTTTTCACCCAGCTTCTAATGGTCTGGCAGAGAGGGCTGTTAGATCAGTCAAAGAAGCCCTGGGGAGAATAGCGGAGGGGGACTGGTCTACCAAGGTAGGCCGGTACCTACTAACCCAGCATACCACCCCAAGTGCTGCCACCAACCTCACCCCAGCTGAACTTCTAATGGGAAGAAGACTTCGCATAACCCTCGACAGACTACACCCTACTTATGCTCTCAGGGCACCCTTCGACTCATCCAGCAGGACAAGGGATTTTTGGCCAGGGGACCTGGTCTACTCCTGCAATTACGCAGGAAATCCCTTATGGTTGCCTGGGTGAGTAGAACAAAAAACAGGCCCCAAATCATACAGGGTACAGTTGATTGATGGAAGACTATGGCGCCGGCACCTGGACCAGCTAAGGAGCCGTTGGAGTGCCCCTACAGGTCCAGTCAGGAAGGAGACTGAGACCACAGACAATGAGTACAATGACACCGAAGGCCCCCGAAGGCCAGCACCTGACCAGCGGTCTCGCGTGGAGGCCTTACCTAGAGAAGTTGCGACGTCATTGACCAGAGCCCGCTCGCTGCCATCCAAAGAGGTCCCATCATCACCCAGGGTCCTGCCACAGCCAGCCGAGTTCGCCGGAGAAGGGGAGACAACACCGCCCCAGAAGAAAGGCACCGCTTCAGCAACAGGTCCTTCCCCGTTGCCGCCAGCTGCAGAACTAAGGCGTTCTCAGCGAGTGAAGCGTCGCCCCACCTATCTGGACAACTACGCTTGCGCAGTTCCAGGGGGCAGGAGTGTTGCAACCAGCAAGTCCTCACTCCGGTCCGCTGTTTAAGCGGGAGCTGGAGAACCCGCTGATTGGCTGAGCCGTTTGACAGCTCCGTATAAAAGGAGCTGTCAAATGGAATCAGCTGTCTCTCTCACTCTCTCAGCTGCTGCTACGAGCTAGCGGCAAGCTGCGGCTGAGATACAACTTAACAATAAATCCGGTTAAGCTTTATTGCTGCCTCCGTCTCTTCTTTCAGCGCGCCAAATACAAGAGGTACCAGTAACTTGTGCAATAACAATTACAGTTTATACATATCATATATCTAATTCTTATATCATTCCCCATCTTAACATTTTTAATTCTTTCCATGTTTACTATTTTTCGCTAGTCTTCTTTCATTTCTATCTTCCATATTTATTGTCCAGCCATTGGTAAAATGATTCCCATATCATATAATATTCAGTTTGTTCCTTCTCTTTGATTGCTAGTGTTAGCCTATTCATTTTTGCACATTCTAATATTTTATCATATTCTTCAGTCAGAATTTCTTCACTTTGCCAATTTTGTGCAAATACAATTCTAGCTGTAGTTAATACATGGATAATTAAATATACATTCTCTTTACTATAATTTTCAAGTATAATCCCCAACAGAAATATCAGGTTTTAAATCAATATGTTGCTGTATCATCTTTTCCAACCAGGTATATATTTTTGTCCAATAACCTTTAGCTTCTACACATGTCCACCACATATGATAATATGTTCCAGGTATCTGGTGACATTTCCAGCATTTAGCTGATTTATCTTTAAACATCCTTGCCAGTCTTGCCAGGGCAAAATGCCATCTATAAAACAACTTGTACAAATTTTCTTTGCATGCAGTTGACAATTTCTGCCATTTATCTAATTCTATAGAATAACCAAAATTTTTGGCCATGCTATCATTGTTTCCTTCACTTGTTCTTCTTCCAATTTAATACCCAATAGGTAGCTATTCAATTTTTTAAATCAATTTTCTTCTGTTCCTGTTAGTATTTTATCCAGTTCTGTCAGTTCATTATAGAAACCATCTAGTTTAACACCTTTTTCATATCTAGACTGTATATGCATATATGAATACCAAATCATGTCGATCCCTTGCTCCTTTAAGTTCCAAGAGTTACACTGTTTGCCAAAGAAAAATAGGAAAGTTTCTAGTGTTCCATTCTCTATCTTAGTTCTTCAGTCAAAACACCTTGTTATCACTATGTTCTCAGATTTTCAAGTCTTTCTATGTCTTTCCCTCTCTTATATCTTCCACGTTTCACTTTTGCATGTAGGAGTAAGCTATTTGAATTACAACAATCAAGGCCAGAATTTAAAAATCATCAAATGATTCAAAGTGCAAAGAATTTTTGCATGTATTCTTTTATACAAAGAAGCAAAAAAAACTGTAGCTCATATATTCAGCTCCTGCAAGAAGATCACACAGTGTAAGTGAAAAGAAGAAAGTGTTCGTAAATGATGTGGCAATACCAGGAGGTAGTAGAATGGAAGACAAAGAATTGGAGTATTAAGATCTTAAAATCAAAAAGTTTTTTTTTTTCATTGTGGTTTTCTCAATCATTATTGTGGTCTCAATGGTTATTGGCACACTGGGTGCCATACCAAAAAAAATCTTGGAAAGTACTTAGAAAACATGCACATTAATAAAATTTCCATATGTCAATTATAAAAGGTCACACTGTTTGGATCCACACATATACTATATTAAAACTTTATGACATCCTAGATTTTTGGAAGAACTCAATACATATGACGGTCAACATCAGCTGAAGAACTAGCAACAGTGATTTCACATTTTTGTGTAAATACCATCAAACATCCACATCTGTCTAACCCAGGTCCTTTAGAAGGACTCGATAGGTGGATAAAAATGCCAAATCCAGTCTGAACATCTAACTGACTGTATGATGATCCACAATAATAAAAATTTGCCAATAGTTTAGTATCAAAAATAACTGATATTACAACATTAATGGGTATAGCATGGAAGATACACACACACACACACACACACNCACACACACACACACACACACACCAAAAGGAAGGCTGAGCGCCGAAGAATTGAGGCCTTTAAACTATGGTGCTGGAGAAGACTCCCTTTGACTGCAAGGCAATCAAGCCGGTCAGTCCTAGAGGAGATCAACCCTGACAGCTCTTTAGAAAGCCAGATCCTGAAGATGAAACTCAAATACTTTGGCCACCTAATGAGAAGGAAGGACTCACTGGAGAAGAGCCTAATGCAGGGAACTATTGAGGGCAAAAGAAGAAGGGGATGGCAGAGAATGAGGTGGTTGGATAGTGTTACTGAAGCAGTCGGTGTGAGCTTAAATGGGGATGGTAGAGGACAGGAAAGCCTGGAGAAACGTTGTCCATGGCGTTGTGCTGGGTCGGATGCGACTTCGCAACTAACAACAACAATGTATACATCTTTGTATACAATAATGGTGCATTGGAAAATATACAAGAAATATCGTTTGCCTGCAAGAAACAACAGATGAGACATTAAAATAGACTATAAGTTAAAAAATGAACAGCCTGAAGGGTTCAGTAATTTTAGAATTCAGAAAGACAAGCACTTGACATATAACATTCCAGATTTAACAACTGTTAATAAGAAAGACAAAAACAAGTCTGCATATTGAACATAAAACATAGAATAAAAAAGCTGAAAGGGACCTCAGTCCAACCCCCTGCTCAAGCAGGGAACCCTATTGCATTTCAACTTCCAAGAGGTCATACTGTCTAATAAAGTATAGCTGAATATTAGTATACATGCTTAGGTGATCAAATCTTATTAGATGCAAATATACATTGCTTAGATAAGAAAGCAGAATCTATTTCTATTTTGTTATTATGGAAGCATAAGAATTTTGCTAGAATTGATCATGATAATAACAATAATTATGTTTTTTTTAATTTTTTTATTTTACCAGCTATAGAAGGTGATAAAGGATGAGTCAGCAAAAAAGCAGAAGCAAATCCAAACTGGGATGGAAATATATCCAGTTTAGGGCTAGTTTGTTTTGTCATATTCTAGCAAAACAGAATATACCTCCAACATCTCAAATTTCAGCCGTCACAACAGCAAAGACAACAGAAGTATTTCTCCCTTTCTAATGGAGAGGAGTGGACTTTCATCTATACAAGAAAAAGCCACTATATGCCAATAGGATTCACAAAGATTCACAAATTCTGGCATTAGGTGCATTTTCCAAATACTACCTAAGTTAGTGGTTCATATTTTCTTAGTACTTACAGTATTCAGTGTATATTGATTGCAAATGCCTCTACAATTCAAGTACCTATTGTAATCTACTTAGCAGAGCTGTACAAGGCTGAGACAGAAAGATCAGCAAAAACTTCTATACTCTTTTAATATAATTATTCTACACTTTGGAGAAGGATTGGGACATCTCAAAGACAAAATAGTCTAGCTGAGAAGGAAATATGTCTGAATTAACTAGTTCTTCAGATATCATTGCATATCTTGTAAATTTGCAAAATTTACAAGTTTAAGGCTGATAGAAATATTACACAGCATACCACTGAAAAATAATTTTAATAACCTGATTTAAAACCTCACAAAGCATATATAAATTAGTTGTGGTAATTATTAATTTTGTCTTTTAAAAAAAATCCATAAAACTCCAAAATCAAATTGCCTGGTGCTTCATGTTAAAATTAGCATTACTGTTGTTATTATATTAGTTGCGTCCTTCTGCTTTTTCCCCTTAGCAAAGGTCAAATGACCATGATGTTTCCTTAATAGTCAGGAAGTCTTTATTTTTAATCTTTTTTCCAGTGACTTGCTGTCACTTAAAGACAAAATGTCAAACTTTAAGAAGTCTACATCCGTTTGAAATCAATACAAACAGCAAGGGCTCAGCATATCTGAAAACAGGACCAATTATATAGTTCTCTAAATATGGATTTGGAGCATACCTAATTTCACAAATATTGGTTGACCATTAAGCTGTGTCTCGTGGCATCTTTTCAGCAGTAGATCTAACTATGCACATACAGCAAGAACTTTATAAATACTAAATGCCTCAGGCAATATTTCAAAATGTATCTCCAAATGAGTCCCATTGAATTTATTGGATCATAGTCTCTGAATAACTGCCTATATATATGAGACTTCTAAGTCACTTAGGAGCTTAGCTCATACTTAAGAAAGAGCTATAGAATTTGTTGTCTTTTATATTTTGTTAATTATAACTTTCAGCAACACCAATTAGGATTGCAATAGATGTATTGTAGTTCAACAGCATCTGGACTTCAGCTAAAAAATCATCATCTTTTCATTAAAGTTATGATCCAAAGCTACAAAGCTGCTATGGAGGTTTATTACAAAGTTAGTCCACACACAGAATTGAAGCCTCATACTCTCTAGGTAATCCTCAAAATATTAGTATGACAGCTACCTTTCCTCTCTGAATCACAACCTGAAATTTAAAAAGATGTTAACATTCATGTTCATAATTAGTATGTTTTGTTTGTTTGTATATCCTATATTTTAATCATCTATCTCTCTCAGAAATTTTGATAATCAAAATGGGACCAGTCATGTACCATTACTATTTAATCAATTTTATTCATCAAAATTAATGCTTGCAGGCCAGCTGTCTCTATGCAACTGAGTTTGTATTTCATATGCTTTCCCATGTGAATAAGAAGAATTCAAACAGAATAGAAATAGATTGCAGTTCTCAGTTCATAAATATTTTCCTTTCTCCACTGTGACTCCTACTAATCCTAAATGGTTTTAATACTGAGAATAGATGGTTCTGTCTTTCACTAAATGGGAATATCACAATTGAATATCCATTGTGGCTCACAGTCCTATCAACCAGACTACTCACTTAACCTTACTTCCATTAGTCATTCTATAAAATACTTTGGAATGATGTATACATTACATGGTTGTTAAATAATGAAATTCATTTATCAACAAAGGTCATATGTGGGGAAAAAAATCCTAGATACTCCTAAATTACTTGCTGAAGTTGAAAGATGTATAGCCATTGTCTGTTTTGTGATGATTATGTATGTTATCAACATATAACATTACCAAACTATAGAAAATATGGCACATGGACAGTCACATACACAAACACTGGGCCAGTCATTGTTATTCAAACCTTAGAAGCCACTTCTAAAAAAAATGCCAGAAAACCTGAAGGGACTTGTCCAGGCACCTGGACAAGTCAACAACTAAATAAATAAACAGTTACATTTAAAGAGTAGATATGACCAGAGAAAACAACACATCAAATGGGGAGCGACAAAGAGGAAAACAGTGACTAGAATATGCATGTTTTGAATGTATATTTATGAATTTTACCTACACATTGAGTTTTAACACAATGATAAACTGCTAGCACATTCCATTCCCACTTTTCATCATATTAAAAGATAGACCAAATTAGCTGTAAATGTTAAAAAAATAACATGCACACAAATGCACACAAAAATGCACACAAAGGTCTCTCAAGAAAATGATGCAATTTAAAAAAAAAAAGACCCTTCCAGAATATTTCTGAAGTTTAATATTATTCCTTTGTCTGAAAAGCCTTAAATGCATACTATGCTGAATATTCCTTAGTTTTAAATAACCAAGATTTTGTATATTTAAAACCAAATGAATTTTTATTTTGTTTTGGGCTTTTTTGGAAGCCAATGTATTTCAGCATTTGTAATTAAGAATAATTAGTAATTAAGAGTTGGCTCTACTAAGAAGAAACTATTTTTAAGACATCACACCAACAGGGAAAATCAACAACATGCTGTATGAAAGGACCCTCTTCTTTAAAAACAAAATTAAAAATACTGGCAGTAACTAATTCAACTCATAGATGAACTGAACTATGATATTCATTCCTCTTGTTAATGGATTAATAGGAAATGTTATGACCTTTTTATTATTATTGATCTTGTATCTTAATATAGCTTTTATTCCAATGAAAATGAGAACAACATTTACAAAAGGCTCATTGCAAAACTGCTTTTATTTATTGCCCTCATTATTTTTACAAATAATTCAAGGAAGCGAATCTATCCAACACACTTTCCTCTTCCTTTTTTCATTACAACAAAGTGAATTAGACTGAGAGAGAATGACTGGCTTGAAGACACTAGCTGGTTTTCATGGCTAAGGCGGGACTTGAACTCACTTGGTCCCACTTTATAGCCTGGTACCTTAGCCATTAGACCAAACAGATTCTCTACTGAAGTTCTATTAAACTATGCAGCATAAGATAAGGGCAAATATTTCTCAAGAATCCATATAAAATAAGAATGTGCTACTTATTGGCCTAGAAATGTTACTATGACTCATGATCCATCTTAGCATCCTTTTACTAGGTTTGGTTTGACAATTAATTTGGCTCTGAAAAGATTCCTGAAGCAATGTGGAAATAAAAAGTAGATTCTACTGAATGAAAAAAAACAGCTGCAAATGAAAAGCATTAACCATGGCAGCGAAAAATATGCTATTCACTGTGAACTGAAGAATAGCACACTATAAACTGAAAAGCAAATTCTGTAATAAAAAATTTGATTGCAATTGCAATTTAATTGATTTGTTGAACAGCAAGACTAAATAAACAGACTGTAACTAAAAGTTATAAAAGATACTCAGTGGTTCCCTTCAAATTTGAACAAAGAAATAAGAGGCCAATTTAGGAACATAAACTTTTTCCACAACTCCAGGGCTCTGATGACACATTCCCCATTCCCCTTAACCCTAAAATTCAAAAACTGTTTTCAAAAGCAGATCATGATCAGTCAGGGACTCAGTTAAAATAATCCTTTTTTAGTGCAATCTTCTTCTTCAATCACAATTACTAGAAAAATGTTCAGACAGGAAAAACTAATACCGTACTAATCCATTCACTTTGATCCAGAACATTTGTCCTTCGAATAAATCAACTGAAATCAACAGGTTGATAATGAATAAATCTAGATACAATCAAAAATCTTACTAGCATAATATTCATCTAATGTACATTCAGTTCCTCTTATAACAATCTGGCATTTAGTATCTAGACATCCACAAAACCGAAACTATATACTATATGATATAGCAAGTCAAAAGGAGGAACAAAATGTAGTTTGAGAATGGCATACCTTACCTTATTTTTTTAAGTCCTGAAAGAAATGAATTATAAAACTGAATGAACAAATAACATGTTTTCTAATAAGGAAATGTAGAAGCAGCTCCAGGTACATTTGAAAGAGAAAATATAAGAGATCAGAAGGCCTTGCAAAATTTCAAGAAACAGACCTAGTATACTATAAAATGGGCATTTTATAATAGCCCCTCTCTTGGATGCAACCTGGGTTCATCAGATCCCAACATTGTCAGCCTGGGATGATTTAAGGCAGCCTAGAAATGTTTTAAATAACTAAATGGTAGTAAGTCTCACCTGAATTCATTCATCATCTTATTACAGAAAGCTGCAAGAACACTGGCTGTCAATTTGCAGCCCGCTGAACCTGGCCTAATTGATTTTGAAGAGAAAAAAATAGAATCTAAAAGAAATGTTGGCAATTTTACTGCAAAACATAAGAAATCCCAGAAGTTTGTTTTAAGAAGGCTAGGAATAACCCTAGGGAACACATCTCTAATTATAGTAGTAACTTCTTTAGTAAGAATTGCAAACTAGGTCAGAACAGCTGGTTTTCATTCTGACTTAAATCCCTAGCTGAAAGCTGATTAGCATTCCTTGTATAGAAGACTGCACTGCAGACTACATAAAGCACATGATCTCAATGTAAAATTCCAATTCACTTTTCTGGCATAAAAGGCATAGCATTATACCTTTTCTGGCATAAAAGGTATAGCATTATACCTTAATCTTGGAAATTCTTAAATACTGGTCTATTAATACTTATCTATTAAAAAAAGCAGTATAGTATATTCTCTAACCGACATTTTTTTCATCAAATGAAATGCATAAAGGTAATACTAAGCAAGGTAAATCCCATAGTGTTCACTCTGAGGTATACAGGGTTAGGGTTACAAATTAGATCATGTGACTATGAACTTCTGTAACCATCTTTACTGTGAACAGATTGCCAAACTCTTACAGATTACAGGCACATTGCAATGGCTGTAGCTTCGTGAAGAGATAGTAAGTCCCCCATGTAACTAAACAAGCGATTGTAACACAAAGACTAACCCATAAGTTGGTTTGTTTGTTTTTTTTGATTGTCAGCTTCATTTTTTTCTGCAAAATTGTGGTCTTTTATATCTGCTTTTCTCATCTAAGTAGAAAGAATACAACTCAAGAAGGCCATTATATAATTCAAAGACCTAAAACAGTCTTTCCCACCTAGTTGATATGATACATTACCATTCACATCATCCACTGCCTTGATATAACAGAAATTATTTTTGGCAAAGATATAGTTAGACACAGTTGACCTAAAATATATACTGTAGAAAGTCTTCTTTCAGAGTATGGGAAACTATTCTGATGTTGATATCCACTGTAAAAAGTGATTTGATTTGAAAGAATACAACACCAAGAGGACATACTATTCTTTTGTTAAAAGGCTATGACCTGTAGGCTACAATGATTATTAAAATAATTCTTCATCGTTGCCACTTTATTGGAATGATTTTGAGACTACCTCTTAAAGAATTTTTAGGACAGTGAGAATTTGTCAAATCCCTCATCCAAATATCTAATAAAGGCACTGTACAGAACCCAGAAGTGACCTCAAAGGAGTCCTATTTGGTAATTTGTTTTATTTGTTATTGCCTTGGAGAATGATCTTCATAAAAAATATAGAGCCATATTAAGATAGCATTCCCAATTCTCAAGCTTATATAACAGGACACAAAGAAATATTATCTTAAATTTTCTGTTAATTTGAAGACATATTATGGTGCTCCCACCTAGCTTTAATTTTTTAAAATATTTTTTAAAATTACCTCATTTATATTCCACATATAAATGTGGAATCATATTCCATATGGTAATGTATAATAACCAAAATAATTAAAACAATAATACAGAAATATTAATTCTTCAAACAGTAAGTCTTATAAAAGATTGTGGATAACGAATGGAAAACTGAATGGATATAACAAAGCTTTTTTCGCAAATAGCAATTATAAATCATTCAAGAGATTTCTCTTTTTAATTAATTACCGATCAATAACGAACTTTCAGGATATGATAGACCACTTCTGAAATATTGCCAAGCAAACTTCAGGGTCTTATCCCCCCCAAATATATAAACCGATGACAGATTTTGTATGCCCTTCTGAATATATCTTGAAGTTTTCCTAAGGTCAGGAACAGAACTTTGGGGATTTCCATGGTGGCACAGTGATGGCACAGTAGTTAGGATGCAGTATTTCTGCCAACTGCTAACAGTTCAATTCCCACCAACTCAGCATTGACACAGCCTTCCATCCTTCCGAGGTCGGTAAAATGAGGATCCAGATTGTAGGGGATAATATGCTGACTCTGTAAACCGCTCAGAGGAAGCTTGGGTATATAAATCTAAAAATGCATTCCAGGATTACCAGTATATTTATTATTTTAAGGGTTAGCCAAATGTTGATCAATTCCATATTCCAAGTTCAGATAATTTCTCATTTGCCACTCTAATATGGTAGAATTAACATTAACATTTAAAATTGGTAACAACAGTTGCAAAACAAACAGCAGGATATAGCCGAAAGATTGCCAATAGATTAGACATGTTAACAAAAGTAAAGTCCATTTTCTTAAAGTAAGCATTTACAAAATTCATTCGACTTTTTCAAATCTTTTTAAAATATGCTTAACTCTAATCTCTTTCAAAAGTTGCTACATTAAACAGGGGGCCATATTTTCAGAATGTGTCTGTCAACTTTCTACTGACGTCAAAGGACAGATTTGTTTTTAAAAATGTCATTACAAACAGCTGTTATTTAAGAAACAGGTAGAATGCAAAATAACAACAACCCTGCAACAAAACAGGAAGTATCAATTTTTGACAAATATATCACAAGTAGGAATTCTGCATCTTTATGCTACCAAATTCCAAAAATAGAAAACAAACCTTTACAAAATAAAGTAAAATAATTTTAAAAGCATTTGGAAAAGAAAAACAAATAGGAAAAGTCAGAATATCTGATTTATCCTACATATTCTATCTTTTTTCTTTATAGTCGCCCTCAGTTCATGAACTAAAATACTGTCAAAATGGTAATAGTGATGTTAAATCACATCTTTTCTATTCCTGCAAATAATTGAGATTATGAAGGAAAAACAAATGCAGTTTCAAGACAACTATACACCTATACACCTCCAATTACTTGTTTTCCAATAAACATAAAAATAAATTACTATATAAATAATAATTCCATGACAAAAATTAATTTATGACATCAGAGAATAAACTTAATTTATTAGTTCTCCAAAAACCTAGATTCAGGGCTTATGCAGAGAGGGAAGAAAATTCCTTGAGGCTTACCTTTGATAGCAGAACATGTGCAATTTTTACTAGGGAGGAAAAAAGTCTTGCTTGATTTGCATTTAAATACAAACTTCATTAGTTCATAATGTCTAAATATACAAGCAAAGAAACAGAAAAATTATATTATATGTAGTTGTAGTATTCCCCCAAATGCTAGAATATTGTTTATAATTTTTAAACTGCAAATTAATGCACATCTATCAAGAAAACATATTTACAATTATATATATTATTTCAGAAATAATTTATAAAATGAATATATTTTTACAATATATTTACATACATTAGGAAAATGCATATATAATCAGGCAAATTATCATTTGAATTATCTTCAGAAATTATTTAAAATTAATTACAAGCTACTGCAAAAACAGAATGCATTGAAATTAAGACTAGTGTGCATCTTATTTCCAGAATAAATGAAAACCTGTATATATCTTGTTATTCAGAATATGTAATTTCTTTCCGATTTGCTGTTGAGTTAGACAAAAAGTGCCACATTGAATTATCATATAGGAAAAGATTATATGATATGAAAAAAGAATGATGAAATCAATAATGCACCCCTAAATGTCATTAAACCATTATAGAAGGAAATAATTTGGGTACTTATTAACTTACATAGTTCAACATGAAAATATCCTCTCACTATCTAAAATACTTCAGTACAGAATTTGCTTCTAAATCACTCCTTTTCTTTGAAAATAACATTGATCTCGATAAGTACCTTTTACTACATCCTCTAAAACTGTAAGCTGGGATGAGAAACAACTCATTAAAAAAAGAAGTAAATTAACCAATTGAGTTGATGGTTTCACTTCCTGTGCATTATTGAGCCAAGGAATAGTTCAAAAAAATCCAGCATTTGTAAGAAAACTATTAAGTTAGGTTATAACCAGAACTATAACATTCCAATATTCTTACTTTGTCTATCATAATGTTTCTCAATTTGGCAATTTGAAGAAGTGTGGAGTTCAACTTCAGAAATTTCCCAGTCAGCATGCTGGGGTTTAGGAACAGAAAGGAGACGATGGAAATATAAGACTGAAGCTAATAGGAACTGACTCATGTAACACTAAACCATTATCAATATTTCTGGAAGTCTCTATGTTCAAAAAGAGTAATTTAACATAGTGTTTCTCAACTATTCAGCTTCTATTTCTCATCAGTTATTCTATCAAAGAACCTAAGTTCCTCTGTGTGAAAATCAGAAAAATACATCATAACAGGACATTAATTTGTTTTTATGAGCATGTGGTTGTTTTATATATAGTTTACAGTTATTTCAAAGACTTATACTGTGTCCCACCTGTTCTGAGACTCTTTTGTGATATGTGCATCATTGGTTCTCAATTACAAGTTTAGCACTGTATTTGAAATAATCTACAACAAACTAACTGATTTATATTTATCAATGAGCAAAAAAAGATTGTGTGAAATCAGAAATTTAACAGGTCAAATATTGGACTATCTTAAAACCTAGCTGAATTTATTAATTCTTTCTTTCCTTTGACAAAAAGGGCAAAAGGAAATGTGTGAGCTATTAAAAGAATCCAAATACATTGCCAGGAAGAATCTAATCTATCCTTACAAATCCCAACAATGCACTTTTCCTCTGCATTGAAAAGTGCGTATTGTTGAAAAAAGGACTGAATATCAAGGGAAAAAGAACAGAATTTATTAACCTCCATCTCTATTTTTCTCTGAGTAAAGAAGTTTATTTCACCCTAAAGCAAGAACATTTTCCTATATCATTTGAGATGACAAGTCCTCACTAAAGGGTCAGAATTTGGGTATTTTTTAAAAAATTGGCACAATGTGCTTTGTTGACCTCTCCTCAAGGGAATACATAAATACTGACTTTAGGATGCTTAATGTCATCTGTTCCTCCCCTCACCCCAAGAGTTTATAGGTCTTTTTCTTCCTTTATCATGTTTGCATAACTGAATAACCTTACTGCAAATACCCAGAGGAAATCAGAAAATCCATACTGCTAGGGGATATAATCTACCTAATATGAGGCAAGGTAATTTTTAAATAGAATAAGAGATACTTAACAGCAAATCTCAATATTAATTTCAGAAGTCAGCTTCGACTCTCTCCCTTTCTTGAACATATTCCCTTGTTGTCAGCAACCTCACAATGTGACTCTGGTTTTGACAGTTAACTGAAGAGATCAGTTAAAAACAAAACAGGCTAGAAGAGCAAAAAAAAGTAGATGTATAGATTTGAATCTACACATTTTAGTTGATACATGATTCAAAATATTTTGAACTTGTTAGAAGAAATATGACATTGTGGGTATAGGTTTGTGTAAAACTGACTATTCAAGTAACATCTCTTTATGACAGTTGGCAGTAAAGAATCATAAATTTGGGGGGGGTTTAGAGACACAAGACCAAATTGTAGTAACAAATATTTTCCAATCTATACATCTACTTTTTTTTTGCTCTTCTAGCCTGTTTTGTTTTTAACTGATCTCTTCAGTTAACTGTGAAATAATTCTTAATCTAGGTAACAATAACCTTTTCAGAAAGGACAAGGAGGACCAAGAACATAGCTAATATAATCCCATAGCGCAATGAGGGCTAACTTTTTCGGCATCAAGTGCCCAAAACACAAGTGCGTGTGTGCATCCCCAAAATGCAATGCATGCTCCCCCTGTGGATGTGCGTGTGAACCCCCGTGCCCCATGTGCATGACCCCTATGTGTGTGCCTGCCCCCCCACACGCATATGTGACCCCCATATGGGTGCGCAAGACCCCCGTGTGTGCATTGTATCCCCCCTGCACATCCCGTCCCCCGTGCATGTACAGCAGAGATCCAAAGACCAGTTGGCCAGAGGGAGGCATGCACACATGCATGGCGGAGCCAAACTGGGGTGATGGCTCGTGTGCCCATCTTGGTCATAGCTTCTTTTAAAAAAAACCCAATAGCTGGATATGGATATGCACATTATATGAAAGTGTGCTTTGTTTAACCAGTGTCTGCTAATAAAACTTAAGCAGCTAAACTTATACAACATATTAAGTCACAAAATTTGATTTACAAGATGTCTATTCATCTAATTTATATGACTGCCCATCTCACAACAAATGTTTCTGGGCAGTGTACAGCACAAATGTATAAAACAATAAATACCTCAAATACAGAGATATTAAAATATGTTTATAAAGTAGTAGTTATTATTAAGAATTCTGGGAACTAAAATGTACGCATATGGAAGATGACCAATTTGGTGAAATATAGAAACCAAGTTAATATATAAGCTTAAAATATCCTGAAATAAAAACTATCCTGAAACAAAAAGATATATTTGCAAAATATTATGTATTAACTATAACACTTAAAAACAAGATATACAGATATTTAATATTTAATTTATTACTATTTAAGTCACTGATGATTCTTGGTACGTTTAAAAGAAAGTAGGTATAAATCATTTATAATTTTGCAGTAACAGCCCTTTCCCCACCTTATCAGCCTACATTTGAGTACAAGAATATCAGATATTATATTGTGTTACTAAGGGACATCACTGCATCTCTCTCATAGTTCATCAAGTCTTTAACCATTTTAGTGATATGTTCTGAAAATGTTACAGGTTGTCCTCCACTTCTACCACAATGGAGCTCAGAGTTATGGTCTTAACTTATGGCAGTTGTTAAGCAAGATATCAATGTGATCACCTTGCTTAACTACCACAATCTCTGCTTTCCCCTTTAGGGTCATAAGACCATATGAGCGTCATTAATAGAGCATTGGGTATGTCAGGGAGTAGGGAAAGTCCTGGGAGACCCAGCACAGGCCAAGATTTGCACTGCAGCACTCACAAGTCACTTTGGCCTGCCAAGGATTTTTCTACATGGAGTTCCGATATGGAGGCCATATGGCCATGATGGCGAAGCTATGCCATGTGTGCTGAAAGTGGCACGCAGAGCCATTTTTCTGGGCACATGAGCCATCGTCCATTGTTCTGGAATCAACTGCCCCTGGAGCTCCGGGTGGCCCCTGACCTCCGCTCCTTCCGTTGTGACCTAAAAACATGGTTGTTCCAACAGGCTGGCCTGGACTGACGGGGTTCGGGGAGGGATAGGATTTTAATTGGCTTTTANAGTCCTTTGGGAGATGGGGTGGCCTAGAAATCCAATAAAACTGAAACTGAAATTAAACTCTTCTGGGTTCCAGTGCACTGGCCAGCTGATCTTCACACATGCGGGAGCGCCAGAAACCGGAAGAGCTGCCACCTGGTGCACATGCTGGAAAGATGATATTCCGGTTTCCGGTGCACTCATGCACACTGGACACCTGGTCTTCTGTTTCCTGGCATGCATGCACTCATGAAGACTAGCTGGCCGATGAGCATGCATGTGCCAAAAACTGGAAGATCACCTTCCCGGCACCTGCATGCACACTGGGTGGCTGCTCTTCCGGTTTCTGGCACACGCATTGACCAGCTGGTCTTTGCGCGCGCATGTGCACCAGAAACTAGAAGACCAAGTGGCCAGTACGCATGCACCTGCCAGAAATCGGAAAAGCAGCCTGCAGCACACATATATGCACCGGGAGGCTGCTCTTACAGTTTCTGGCATGTGTGCACTGCTGTTTCAGCACTCAGTGCCGAAAAGGTTCACCAACACTGCCATATGGTATCATTCCAAAAGCAGTTACCATTTTGGGAAGTGGCTCCAATTCTCAGATTGTGAGAATTGCAGCTATTTTAAAATGGCACCTGTTTCCAGGATGGTACCTTGTAGCCTCCATACACTATAGCAAGACCACTTGGCAGATTAATCAGTTCTCCTTCTCAAGTGATCTTTCAAAAGGATGTGTCAACCCTGAATATGATGTATGTGTAGCTATATTTTATATTAGCATTAGTATTTGTTTTTCTATTAGCTTTTAGATTTATAGTAACTGAATTTACTGATACTTCAGGTTCACCACTGTCTAACTATGAAAGTGGGGTTGTAGAGATAAAGGGGGAATGTTATGTCTAGGTGGCATTCCTTTCCCATGAGAACAGTTCAAGATACCTGCAGTTGGATGAAGGTGAAGTTGGGACTGAGAAGTGATTAGAGATTGTGACTCGGGGAGATGTTTCACACTTTTGCTTTTATTGGGTGTAATTCTGGATCCGGTTCAGAGTCTGAATTACATCAAGTCTGTGCCAATTTAATGTGTTCCTAATAAATGGACTTGAAATGGAAAATGGATGCCATGGACTTTATTTTTTTTGGAACATGTTACTTGGGCTTGACATAAGTAGTATAAAAAACAACAGAAATTATCTAAGATGTATAAATATATTTCTAATCAGTGCTGAAAATGTGATAAACATGAAGGGACATTTTATCATACATGTTAGACTTTTGAAAAAGTGGGAAAAAAATAGATACAAATGCATTTTGGTGATGCAGAGAGTTTTTAAAATGACTAATCAGATGAAACTAAAATCTTGCAACTATATGCATAAAATGGAAAACAACAGAAACACCAATGGAGTAATGGATTATGAAGATAGACTTCCAACCTTTTGCAGAAATGGCTAAGGAACTATAGTTTTATGAAAAAATTGGAAAATCCATTTGCTGACTTGCTGAAATGGATAAAAATGGACTGCTGATTTTGGGATTTATTGATTAGAAAAAGGGAAGAAGACCCTGATATGTTATATGGGAAGGTGGACATGGTAATTGCTATCTTTGTAACTGTTGCAAAGAAGATAAGAAATCATTTCTTTAAATATTTCTTTTTCTTGCTATTGTTTTCTTTTACCCTTTTATAATATCTTTCTTTTTCATTTTATTCTTCTATATTTTGGTAAATAAAGATAAAGATAAAATATTACCAAAAATATTTTGGTAAATAAAGATAAAGATAAAATATTTGTTCATTTATTTTTAATAAAATTCACTAAAAAAAAGGAAGACTATTCCCATAATCCCAAACCAGTGGGAGGCTGAAGTTTAGAATACAATATAGCACAAAAATGGGGAAAGTTGAAGATTCTGGAGAAAGGAAATGTAAAATTACAACCATCCAACTCAAAAACACATGGAGATAGGAAGTACTGGTAATTAGGAACTGCCCATCACTGAGCCCTGGTGCTGAGGAGTACCCTATAGTAGATGAGTGATTGATGCAAAAGTCCCTAAAGCAGATTGGTGATTGATGAGGTATTCTCCAAGCAGAACAGCATGGATGGAGAGAAAGCCCCCTGAAGCAAAAGGCAAATAAGGAGACTTGCTTTGCAACCCATCAATAATAGGGTGAACAGAAGGTTCCCACTTGCCACACATTTTTCAGTCTTGCTGATAAATGCAATGGTCACAAGCCAGTTAGTCCTACTTTTTGTAATCAATTGTATACCATCTCCTTCTGAAAGATTTATATCCATGTAACAGGAAAGTCTGGAGTTTATGGAAAGAGAGACCTCCCTTCGCAAAGATTTAATACTAACTGGGGTTAATGGTAAATGGACAAAAAAAACCTGACTTACTATAATTAGCACTCATTGGAAATAGTTTGATTGGTAAAATAAAGAAGTAACTAGTATGACCATTTCAGCTACACTCCTTTACAAAATGCTCCTACCACATTTGAGCTTCTTTGCCAAATTTTGTGCCAATGCTTTAAATGTCTGTGTTTTAGCCAGTGAAGATTTAATTTATAATTTTATAATTTAAAATTAATTTATAATTTTAAGCAAATCCATTTTTGCATCTTACATGATACTATTCTTTATCTTATGTTTTTGTTTCAAAACAAAAAGCTACAGTAATGAGAAATGTGATTAAAATGACAGCTTATGCACTGCTGTTATTAAATACTAAGTACTAGAAAAAATCTGGAATGTGGACATTTGAAGGTTTCAATAGCTTTCTTTTTTTTGAGTCAGAACCACAGATATATATGAAAACTGTATGAAATATAATATGTACCTAAAAATATGCCTAATTTTTAAAGATCATTTTTTTCAATTTTACACTGATATATGCAATAAAGTGTGTATTAGGGAGATATGCAGGCAAAAAATTTTGTATTAGTGAAAATAAAATGTTGTCTTCCAGCTGTTTGCAAACTATAAGCAAAACTGCATATATTGAGAGTATATACAGAGAAACACATACTGTACACATTTTTGTATTTTAAAAATATAGCCATTGCACAAACTGATATTCTAATTAAAAACACTTGAGAACAATTCTGTGTCAGTTGCAGTTTTCCAATTGTATAAATGAACTTTTGTATTTTATATATATATATGCATGCAGGTCTTGGTGTATTCGGGTCTTATCCCGTGTAAGATTGAGAGTATCTTG
>AZIM01006457.1:21536-36246 GCA_000516915.1 Ophiophagus hannah | reverse complement strand
CACAAGCCTTAAAGTTGCCAAGCTTGGAGACCCCTGCTTTATTCAATATTACATCTTCAAATAAATAATATAAATCCATTTATAGTTAGCTAATGAATCTGGGTTGCAAAAATCTGGGCAATTTCTAGAAATACTTTGAGTTTCTGAATCACTTTCCTTCCATTTAGTGGTTATCAAGATTTGTGCAAACCAATACTAGTTTATAAAGGAACTTAATTTATATTTCTATCTGATCATTGTAGCATGATCATCTATATTATCAAATGCTTATAGAAGTGAAATATAAAACAACTTGAAAATTAAACCAAAGAACTAATTTGTAACTGTTTAGCAAAAGATAAACATGAGAAAAATAATATAGGACCATTGATAAAATATGGAATAATACATTCTATAAAAATATCCAAAATTGCTCTCATTCCATAATTAATATTTTTCAATAATAATTTGAAGTACACAGGCTTAGGATTTAGAAGTAGCTTCAGGGCACAGAAGCAGCTAAATAAATTATAAAGTTTCAAAAATATTAAAAATGTAACTTAATGAGCTGGAGACATCTGAAACTAATCTCATGCTGCTGCCATTTATTAATGATAAGGATAGCAAAATGCATCACCTTTTGGTTAGAAAGTGAATGGATTTTGTCTGACACATTTCCCATTTTAACTTTAGAAAAGAGGAAGAAGTAAACTTTAAAGAGCTTTGCATATTATAAAGAACATGTGAATTGTTGTAAGTATTGACTTTTATAATACTGCTCAATGAAAGAGTACAAAATAAAGCATCTTTGACAGATTGCCAGAAACATTATTTTACAGGTGGATCTTCGTTGAAAAACTTCATGAAGTAGCAATGCAAAGCAATGAATGTGAAATTTTGTATTAATTTGCTGGACAACAGCTGGATTTACATAACATGCTAGAGTAGACCATATTACGTAAAACTAAACCAAAATTAAGCATGCTATGGCTTAATGTGAGATTTCAGATTATGAACTGTGATCCATATTCCATAACTGATGACCTATTGGGTTATGTAAACTCTGCCAATGATTATTCAAATTAATCCATGATTAAATGAACATGATTAATAGCAATAGCACTTACACTTATATACCACTTCATAGGGCCTTACAGCCCTCTCTAAGCAGTTTACAGAATCAGCATATTGCCCCCAACAACCTGGGTCTCATTTTACCAACTTCAGAAGGATGGAAGGCTGAGGCAACTTTGAGCCAGTGAGATTCGAATTGCCAAATTTCTGAGCAACCAGCAGTCCGCAGAAGTAGCCTGCATACTACATTGTAATCTTTGCACCACCATGGCTCTTCCATAGCCCCCGTATTTCCAATGTATATCCAAATCACTGATTTTCAACCAATCTGCTTCTGAATTCTAAATTTTAATATGGAGCAAATCTATTGTAACCAGGGATTGCAATACAGAGAGAAGTAAGCATAATAAGATTCAAAATACCTCACCGTGAGCTGAAACATTGCAGTGAAGGAATTTTATGCATTCTAGCAAGATAATGTAATTACAGACAACAGTAGCAAGGGCATACTGACTGGCATAAACTTAATTCTTCAGATCCGTAACAGCTCAGTATTCCAAGATGATAGCTTAGTGCTTCATTTAGGCACTAAGCCTAAGCTCTGCATGGATACAGCTATACTGTGTAACACACTAAATTAGCAAAATCTGTCATAATGCTGGTAGCTTGCTCAACAAAGACCATCTACTAGCTGGCAGAGATCAAGGTGGGGGATTGCTTTCAATCATACTTCAAAGAGTTCATTTCTTCTGAGCTTGTTTCAGGCTATGCGAATGACAGGTAAAGTTAATAAATTTAAAGGTATGGATTTCACATAAAGGAAAGAGAGAGAGATTATTTTTAGATGTTGTAAGCTAACCTGTGCCAGTCTGATACTCTTTTAAGTTGAATCCTATGAAGATTTAAAGCCCCCAAAAACTGGAAAACACCAGTTTGGAAGGTTAATGAAAACAGTTACTGGCTAAATGAATATGAAGAAAAGTATTTTGTAACAATATTGTGCCTCAGACATAGCATTTTAAAAGAATATATGGATATTAAATATACTAAACAATGCTTAATATAATTAAGTACTTTCTTTGGTTTCATTACTACATTACCCATAACATGGTGCATTGTTTAAAGTAGGAGACTACAAGACAATGAATTCTATCCTGATCTTAGGCACAAAGCCAGTTGGAGACCTGGGTCAGTTACTCTTTCAATGTAGCAAGGAGCCAGTGACAAACCACTTCTGAAATCTTTCAGGCATCCCCACTAGTCAACACTCACACAAAGGCACACATGTACACACACACACACACACACACACACATTATGCTTATGCTGACTTGTTAAAAGTCATTTGATATATTTATGTCAGGACTCAGATCTGGATTTGAGGCTATAGTGTGCTCTCCCTCCCTCCCTCTATCCCCCCCTCTCTTTCTGATGACCCGGGGTGTGGCACAAAGGCAACATAGCCACATAATAAGTAGGAGTCCCTTTATTAGCTCCAACTTTGCCCCCAATGTCCTGGTTACCTTCTGGTCTGGAGAAAAAAATTTGCCTTTGGCTGCAGAAATTCAAGTCCAAAAGGTTGTCAAAGAAATTTTAACTGTAAGTCCAATCAAGTAATTAATCCAGCAGAACAAGATAATAAGTTCCAGAAGTGAAAGAACAGCAGTAAATAACCCAGTTGGGAGGATGTTAGGAACGCAGATAACCACAGCCAACAGAAGATAAACTCACATTTGTTCCCAGCAAATGCTGCTCTCAACTGCCTCTCCTTTAAATTCTCTTCCTAGATGTGCCTAATGAAGAGAATCAGGGCCCTTTCTTACCATGTAAGCCATGCAACCAATGTTGCTCTCTTCTCCGTTCTTCCCTGCATGACCTAGGATGAAGAGGGGGTGGGCCTGGGTCTTCCTCTGAACTCCCTCTCTCTTGTTCTACCTCTTCCCTGCTCTGTCCAGCCTGACTTTGCCCTTCCCCAGTTTCCTCCACAGCCAATGGAGCCACATTCCTGCTCCCTGTCAGCTGTTCGTCTTCTTTCTCAGATTCAGACTCCAACAGGGGCATGACCCTCTCTCTCACCCCCTCTCTCTCACCCACCCACACCCACACCCATGCACATACATGCACATGCACCAGTTCATATCCTGTACAGCCAGGTTTGCAAGATGTGTCACAGGTTTTTTCTTAAATTTCAGTTTACAATAAATCAACCAATCAAATCATGTGGCAGAATCAACAGTATGCAGCTGAGTAAGGTTAGCTTCAAAAATAGCAGCCCTACTGCACTGTACAAGTCCTTCCTTGCAACAGGGAAGCTTCAATGTGCCATGTTCTTCCTCAACCCCATTCCCATGAACACATTCAGTAGCATAATAGATCTTTAATAATATATTCTTTGAATCCTTTGGGTACATTTGTGGATGTCTGAGCTAATCCCCAGTCTGCATTTACTTAATGTATATATATGTCAGCTGCAATAGGTAGACCATACAGGTAATCAACTCTATTGAAAAGCTAGAGCTATTTTTATTGAGATTGGTTATAATAACTAAATCTTGCAAGTCTGATTGTCCTGTATTACCTCCTCCTTCTTATAGTTCAGTGAACTATGAAGACATCTTCCTGAGCAGCTTCCAAATATTATATCATTGTTTTCCACTGAAAGAAAAGCTTCAGGCCTTTTTGCATAGGTTCCTGCTTATCTCTATCAAGAATATCTTCCTTATCTTCTAAAATAAGTAATTTAAACTTTTCTAAAGGCATATATGGAAGCTTGTTTCAAGCAGTGGTTAAGGCTTTAAACTAGAAATTAGGAAACAGTGAGTTCTAGTCCCAGGCTAGAGCCATAGGTGACCTTGGACATTCTTAGTCTTAGGAAATAGGCAATGGCAAACCATTTCCAAAACTCTTGCCAAGAACACTCACTCCCCCTCCCAAAAAATAAGCTGGTTCAAATGAACATTCCAGGACAAATATTTGTCACTCAACATATAAGCCATCCTGGAAGATAAGGATGTATAGAAATGTTAACATGATTCTATAAAATGAATTTAAAAAGTTAAGCCCATGAAACAGAAGTCAACATGCAAATGACATCATCAACGAACTATTTACTATTAAAGAAAACCTCTTGGAAGATCACCAAAAGCTACTGCTTGTCCATGCAATGCAGTGGTGGGGCATTGATGGATTAGTTGAGTATCTCCACGGCATTGTGAAATACACTAGTTGTCAGTTGACTTCCTGATGCAATTCTGCCTATCACCTATAAAATCCTTCATGGCATTGGGTGTGACTATTTGAGGGACCATCTGTTTATGTATGTTTTTCCTATCTGATGAGATTGCTTAGGATGGAGACCTTCCATGTCCCATTGATTAACAATGTCATATTGAAGGAAGGCCTAGAAACACGCCTCTTCAGTTACAGCTCCTGCTGTGTGGAATGATATCCTCTGGAGATATGTAATGCTCTCCTCTTATTGATTTTTCAAAAATTGTTAAAAATCAGGACTTCGGTTAGGATGGTTATCAAGTGTTTTGGGATTTGGGGTAGTTAAGTATCCTAGTCTTTTGTGTTATGGGGTTGGTTCTTCTATTCCCTTTTCTTTCACATATGTTATTTTCTTTTATTCATTTTAACTAATTCACACAGTTGTTATAGAATTGGATGGCCTTGAAATTGAAATAATTATTTAAAATTATTAAATTGCAGTGAAAGCATACCTATTTTTTTGATAAGTGGAACTTTGATTTCATGATATAGTGGGACATATATAGTGGTACATGAGAAATATACCATTGAAAACGGAGATGAAGAGATGCTAAGGAATAGTGAGATAATAGAGGCCATAGCTCAATACTGTATAATGAGCAGAGAAAGGGGCCCAGAAAGGATCCTCCCTAACTTCTCAGAAAGTAAAGGAAATGGCCAAAGATTTGTTCTTTTAGAGTTGCAAGACTGATGTCAGCCAAAGATCACTTAAATGAATTTTGTTTTAATCTAGCAGGAAGGAATTTAAATATTTACTTTTCAGTCATTTCTAAGCAGGGTAGATGAATCTCATTCTACCAGGAAAAAGAAAAGAAAAGAAAAAACCATGTACAAGGAATGTTGGACTTTAACATGCATGCAGTGGCTGAATGAGCTCTTTTAACTCTTTTCATCTTTTCAAAAGATCTGCGGTCCTTAGCACAGAGCATCCCTTTCAAGAGTGTTTTTTTTTCAAATGTTTCTTTGAACAATCATATAAACTTGTAGTATTGTGAAATCAAATGGTGGTGCAGGAAGCACCAGAACAGCAGTTTCTACTCTTTGAAAACCTGCTGCTTCTGCTGCTTTTTAAATGTTTCAGTAGGGGTAGTAGAAATGGGATAGAGATCAAAAGGTAAGATACAAATGTACAAAAGAGGTGGGAGTTGAATTATATCCAATGCCACCTCCACCACTTGCCTCTTTTGACAAGCTACTTCCTCCCCACCTCCACAGATGCTACTATTAAGCATAAAATTGGACAAGGCCTCTCGGTCATTTTTAAAAACATATAAAGTGAATGTAATGCCAGTTGGCTCTCATGCCGATTATGACAAATTTCCATGGATTTTTTATAAGAGCTCATTTTGGGCATTTGCTGGATTTGAAATCATTCTCAGGAAGCTAATTAAAACTGAGACATTTACTCTGGTCCAGTAATTCTTAATTGCTATCATAATACTGGAAAATCACAACTACCTTTCACACATGAGTATGCTTGTACAAGCTGCTATAGAGAGAATTCCCAGGGCCATTCCTGTTTCTCTCTGATGTTCAGAAGTATTCTCTTGGCTGCCCACATGCTAGTTAGAGCTTTCTCATTCACTATCCTTGTTTCTGCTTTGTGGAGCAACTGGAATATTGTTCTGGAAAATGTGATCTTCAGGCTGAGAGGATATTGGCAGAAGGAATGGAGTGGATTGTAACTGTTCATCATCCCATTAGTGGTCATGTCATTATATGCAATGTTTGGATAACATGCTATGTTCTTTACAGCATTGAAAATCACTAGCATTCTGTTAGGTCAGATTTAGTAGAAAGAAAAACTGCCACACTATCTAGTTGTCCACTAAATACAACACAATAAGATGGTGTCACCTTAGTTAATCCTCTGTTAAGTATATTTCTTTCTCCTTAGTGAAAGCAAAATTGGGAAATTTTGACTACAGAGCCGAAGTTTAAAATGTATTACTTAATTATATTAATCTGTCTGGAGAACACACATGAATAGCTGTTACATCGCACTTCATTTTCCTCAGGCATAATATCTTCTAATGCAATTTTTCCAGCTGTGTGCATTATTCTATAAGCATACAGGTATATATCTATGTGAAATGCATACCTTATTAAATACCCTTTGTGAAGATATATTCCAGATTGCTGAATAAGAAGATGAAGATAATGAAAACATTTGCTGAAAGAATGCCTAGAGGAATTCTCAAATCTATATTCTTATTTATAGTTGTTTAACGCAGATAATTTACTGGTAAAAACATTTGCTCCTGTTTGGTATAGCACTTATTATGATCCATTTTTTATTTCTGCACATTTTTCTTAAAATATGAAATGTAAGATCTACCCAGAGTATTAAGGTTAACTAGGGAATATTTCCCAGCCTAAAAATGATTCAAGAATAATACCTGAAGCTCATACAGACATTGTCCTTTGGGTACTGCTGTGTCTCTCTATCAGATTTTGTTAGAATGTAAATCTTCTCCTTTCTGTTTGCCTCAGGGAAATAAAGATGAAATAAAGTCATAGTATAGCTGTTATGCAAACAAAAGCCTCTGTCTCTTTTTATCATTTTGAATCCAACGGGAGGTTAGAAAGCTATTTTGTAAAGGGGCTTGGTATTCTGTCCATCTGTATACTTGTCCATCAGCAAGGTAACTCTACAAGAACAGAACAGAATATACAAAATTGGGGAGGGGAATTTTAAAAAAGAAATAATACTTGAAATAAATTCAAGGATTGATTTGTTCCTTGATTCATTTGTTGTCTTGGCTTTCAAGGGTAGTCTCAGGAGTCTTCTCCACCAACAAAGCATCAGTAGCATCAATTATTTCTATCTTGAGTTTTCAAGTTCTGTTCCCTTCACAGTTCTGATTCTTTGTAGGTATAGGTATATCACACCATATGAATACCTTTTCCAAGATCATTCCTGCCATCCTATCAATTTTTGTTTGTCACATATTTATTGACTGCTGGTTACTTTATGGTTGGTCATCTATCCATCTTCATATCTTCATTATCTCTTTATGACTTGTTGTTATACCTCTTTGGTTTTCCTTATATTCTGTCTTAGTCCCATATCTTCACTGTGGTCCTTGACTGTTGTTACTAAGGCTTGCAGATTAATATAGCATGCTCAGCATAGCAATAGCACTTGCTTATATACTGCTTATATACTGCTTATATACTGCTTCACAGTGCTTTACAGCTCCCTCTAAGCAGTTTACAGAATTAACATATTGCCTCCAACAATCTAGGTCCTTATTTTACTGACCTCAGAAGGATNNNNGGCTGAGTCAACCTTGAGCTGGTGAGACTTGAACTGCCAAACTGCTGGCAGCCAGCAGTCAGCAGAAGTAGCCTGCAAAATTGCCTTATAAGCACTGTGTCACCATGGCTCATAGCACAGGTCATTGAGCAAAACAATATTTTCCTAAAGTGCAGCATTTTTCTTAAAATTGATTAGTTTAGTACACATTTTTATTGTTTATAAGAGGCAATAAATGGGACATCAATAGTTTCCCTTTGACAGACCTGATCTCCAGTATAATAAGATTTACTTATTATATTGGAGACCAGTAAAATTTGCTTGTAATCACACAAATGTTCCAGTCAAATTTACCCTACTGACATCTAGTCATTTGGAGGAAATCCTGGATTTGTATTAACATTTTTTATTGTAAACCATAGAGACTTTGGAATTTTGTGATTAAAGATGGACCAATAAAATAAAATATATCTTTTATTATTTTGGTGCCAAGTTACATGAAGTGTCCCCCCTTGCTCAGATGATTTTGTCTCCAAACTAACAACCATAAAACACACAACGGATAAAAGGGGAACTTTGCAAGAGTTTTTTCTTCCAGTTTCTCTTGAAGACCTTATGTCTTGGGCCACTTGCAGAGGAAAGTATGATCAGAGTCAGTGGTATATTTCATTCCATGTTTCTCAATCTGTGCAATGTTAAGATGGATATACTTCAACTCCATGATAGATAGGGAATTTTAGAAGTTGAAATCCCATATTTTAACATTTTAAATTGCAGATACTGTTCTAGTCCACTTTATCAGGCACAAGCAACCAGATCCATACATACAGAGTTCAAATCAACTACTTTATTGTATTCTGCCTATAATTCAAGAATCCTTGCTTTCCCTTGAGAACAGATAGATAAGGATCAATGGAGCATGGAGTAGGGGGTCAGGCCTGGACCGTGCATGAATTCAAGACTAACTCTCTTTCATGATTCCTCTTCCTGCCTGGTTCGGCATCTCCCAACAATTTTCTTTTTTTTACCTTTCTTTACTCTTCCCAACCCACTGTCTTGATTTTCCAGGTGATCTTTGCTGTATCTCTTGTCTTACATTAGCCTCTGTGCTTGAATTTTCTGACTGCTGTGGTACAACCAAATCTGTATCAGTTGTATTTCTCTCCTTCCATGGTGCACTCAGTAAAAATAGTTCTTATAGCTAAACAAATGCAAACCATACAGGCTCTTAGCACTCAGAATATTAGTTTGGAAATGATTAATTTTCATAGAAAAAAGATTTCCAAGTAGAGGGGAATGGGGATGAGATCCCTCATTTTGCTTTTCAATATAAACAAACTGTAAACTTATCAGAACATCTTGAAACAAGATAGCAGCTTAAATACAGGTATCATATATGATATGAAGATGCACAGATAAAGTTTATATTAAGGAAATATATAAATTTGGAAAACAATAAAAGCAAAACACAGCAAAGCATTTTTATTGAATTTATGCTAAATGTATACATAACTTTTAATAGTTTATGCATAGCTATATAAACATAAATAGGATATAAAAATTGTGGCAGTGTTTTAATTGAAAAACTGAACAAAGTAAAAGCCGAAGGACTTGTTCATCTTTTTCACTAGGTCACAAACTGACTATTTAGAAAGACCTAAAGACTAGAGGTACTTATGTGTGATAGATTTGAAACAAAAAGTAATGTTTTATGCCATTGTAACTTTGAATGGTCATTAAACAAGTGGTTGTAAATTGAAATTATAATCTTTTTTGTATGTAATTTATATATACAACACATATAACAATCTTCAATCTTCCTCTTTGATAGTATAATGAATCCCTAAATCTCTATGTCTAGAATCAACATTCTAGCACACCAAGATGTTCCTGAACTTCAGTTTCCATTTGAAATTAATATAGGCTAAGACCATAGTACATTAAGGAAGTTGTAAAACAGCCTCAATTGTAATTAGTGCTTGGAATCTAGCCTTCAGATATAGCAACCAATGACATATTCATCTTAAGTTCTACACAACATCATAACAAAGTTTTTGTGCCATTAAATAGAGAAGGCATTAAAGTCTAAATGTCACTACTTCACCCATAATGGAAGTGTTCATGTACCTTCAATTAAAACAACACAATTTCTGTTGACAGCAGCTAGATATGAAATTGAAAGTATGGTTTGATATGTAGTGTGTGACCAGTCTGCAACTTTTTCTCATTTTGTTCTCTTTGTATTGTTGTAGTGCTGTTGTGTTTTCACTTTGCATTTAATATGTTTGATACTGTATTTTTTCTATGTAAGCCTCTGAAAACCACACCTATTTTGATTGTGGATGTGTAGAAATATGTTTAATAACTATGAAAATAAAAATGTACAGTATTTGTTCTCAATACTAATACAGACTTTTTTTTGTTTTTTTATGATATGAAATATTGGTTTCCTATCATAAGCCATGATTTATCTAGCTATTTCATTTGATTGGGATAATACATAATTTAACTTACATCCATTATTTTCTAGACCAAATGGCTAAATTCCTGTATATGAAACCAAAAGTAGACTAACAATTCTAAAAAGCAGTCAACTTTTGAGGCAAGGTCTACTTTTTGCCTTGGATCTTTTTATTCAAAGTTGAATTTAAAACTTCTCCAACAAAAAAATAGTTTTAAAAATGCTCAGCCATGTTCACATACTGGAAAGTCCTAATTACACATTCAGAGGATAGAACTGAATTACCAGTTGTGCTGACAACAGTACAGAAAGTACAACAGCACAAATCTGCAGAGTTACACTTTTTTTCCACAGCTTAACAAGACTGTGGAAGTAAATGGGCAAATCATAAATCAAGTCCACTTTCAATCATACATTTTTATAAAAATCATAAACCAGACTCTGGCCTTTAAATGGGTTATAAAAATGTAAGTCAATGTATAAAGCAAGCAGTCAACATACAATATTTAGGTTAAAGAGAAACACAATCAAAAATTGCTGGACTTAACCAGGCATTACACACTTAATTTTATTTCATTATGTAAGGACATACATGGATGTCTATGTACTCTAACCTTGGATGACTCATAGAAATAGCAATAAAGACATAAACAAACAATAAAACCAGCATCAAAAACTCCTGGTCCCCCAAGCCAAACATTCTTTCATATAGCCGTATCCCAACTCAACTCTTGAGGGAATAGGCAATTTTTTAAGATCTTCCAGAAAGCTAGGAAAGTAGGGGTCTGCCAGATCCCAGAGAAATAGGTGTTCCACATGGCAGGGACACACATGATATATCACACCAGATGGCAATATTTAAGAAAAGAAAGCTAGACATCCCTACCTTATCTGGATCTGGTAAAACAAAACAAAAAATATCCTTAGGGCAATTAAAGCAATTAAAAGTGATAAAAAAGATAGCCAAATTGCCTGTTTGGATCTAGATGGATAGGAACCAGCTTCATCCCAATCCTGGCAAGAAGGAGTGGCTCTGGGTATTTGATGAAATTATACCTTTGACTCTGGATAGGGTGGCACTTCCCTGAACTGAGTTGATGTAACTTGGAGGTCCTCCTGACTGCCATGCCTAGAGGAGTCTTTGCACAGATTCATCTAATGTGTCAATTGCATCCTTTCCTGGACCAGGAGGACTTGCTCACAGTCATTCATGCTGTTTGGATTATTACAATGCATTCTACATTGGGCTGATCTGGAAACTTCAACTGGTCCAGAATGCAACAGCCCGCATGTGATGGGTGCTCCTAGATTTGTCCATGTAACATCTCTATTGCATGAACTACATTGGCTTCCAGTTTCTTTTTGGGTGTAATTCAAGGTGCTGATCATCACCTTTAAAGCCCTATATGGCACAGGGCCAGGTTATCTGCAGGACCATATTTCCCTAAAGATATCTACCCATCCTACCAGGATAGATAAGGTGGGCACATTTTTAGTCCTTTTAAACATTGTCATCTTATGGGTGCTAGGAAGTGTCTTTTTTCATAACAGCCTCTGCCCTATGGAACACCCTTTCCCCTGCTGTTTGGCAGGCATCTGCCCTCCTAACCTTCCATAAAGCACAAACACCTGGTTTTCCCCCAAATTGGGATAAGATAAGGTGATTACATGTTGACTTGATGTCAGGATTTTGTTTTTTATACATCTGGTTTTAATAACTTTAATATGCTTTTAAGTTATTTCAAATAGTTATACGATGGGAAGCTAAATAAATGTTTTAAATTAAGTAAAGAAATAAATAACTAGCAGCTTGAATTTACCTGGAAAGAAAATAGAAGCCAGTGTAGTTCACTCAGCAGCAACATAATACAGACAAACCATGAAGCACCTAGAACTGTGTACATCACTGATTCTGGACCAGTTATAACTTCCAGATAATCTTCAAGGGAAGCTCTACACTACTATTGGGAAACCCAGTAATTCAACTTGGAAGCAACTACTGTATAAGTGACTGAAAGAAAACCCTCCTCATTCACCAATGGATACAACTAGATCACAAATTAAATCAAAGCAAAAGCCACCACCATGGCCCAGCCATGTCTTCCACCTATCCCTCAAGCAGGAGCTGCAGATTCAGGAGGATCCCCAAATTGCATACAAGTTCTGCCTGGAGGAGTGCAGCCCCGTAAAGGTAAAAAATTGACACTTCACTTCCTATCCAGACCTTAATTAGCAATAACACTTAGAGTTATATATCACTTCAAGGTGCTTTATAACCCTCTCTAGGCAATTGACAGAGTCAGCATATTGTGGTTTATAGAGTTAGCATATTGCCTCTAATAATCTGAGTCCTCATTTTACTGACTTCGGAAGGACGGAAGGCTGTGTCAATCTTGAGCTGGTGAGAATCGAACTGCTGAAAGTTGGCAGACTTAGCCTGCAATACTTCATTCCAACCACTGCACCACCACACCTCTTAATAGCCTCCAGGCACTGGGCAACATCTGAATAGCATCGATTGACTAGCAAGGCATAGAGATGTATAATTATCTCATTAACTGATTGTTTTCCTTAGTGTACTCATGTAGAGAGACTCAAGCCTTGAGGCACTCAACATAGAGCCTGGAATTAGAGAAAGGAATAAAATCATCGCAAAATAGATGCTGCTTTTTACACATGTCCTCCATCTTTCTAATGTGTATTCAAAAGGGTAGGGCTTCAATTCATGAGCCACGGTGGCACAGTGGTTAGAGNNNAGTACTGCAGGCTACTTTTGCTGACTGCCGATTGACTCAGCCTTCCATCCTTCCAAGGTCAGTAAAATGAGTACCCAGATTGTTTGGGGCAATATGCTGACTCTGTAAATCACTTAGAAAGAGCTGTAAAGCCTTGTGAAGCGGTATATAAGTCTAAGTGCTATTGCTATTATGTGAATTCTTAATTTTTTAGACCTCAACAGCAGGCAGGTTTGATGTATTGTTTACACTAGGAGTGCAGAATCTCTTTTGGCCCTTAAGCAGATGTTGTACTTTAACATAGCATGTGGTCAGCCAGGAGAAAATTAAATACAATTGATTTGTATGTATTTATGAAATTTCCACGTTAAATTTTACAGTTCACAGAACAGCTTTTTACCCAAGATTTAAGAGCACAAGTACTGAGGCCTGCTTCCTGAGTTATACATTGTGTTAAATTATGAAGAAATATTTTTATGAAGAGGGGAATATTGAAGAGATCACATATTAGTTCAATGACTGAGGATGTGAATGAAATCTCGACAATAACCAGTTCATATATGAGTAAATATGTTACTTAAGACAATGATTCAATACATGGAGTGCGGTACTTTTTTCACCAGTAGAAGGAAACAAGCAATGTTTGCTACTTTCCCACTCCCCTTTAAAGAGGGGTTCAGCTGGAAGCATACAAAACATATTAACCCTTCTTGGTTGATGTTTTATCTATTCTTCTCCTCTCATTAAGCTATCCTTGCTGTACAGTATTTTAACATTAAGCTTGAAGCATGTAAAGTAAGCCTTTGATATTTAGGTAATACATTTTCTGCCTCGTGCCTTCAGACAACTTCAAGCACAGTTCATGAGTTGGATCAAGACAGCCATCACTAGCATTAGATACTGGATAATTGGGACTGTAGAAAAGTCTGGATTCTTCTTGGCGTTAATAGCAGAGGCAGTGATTTGTACACATCTGAGACCCAAAACAAGGGCAAAGCAATCAGTCCACAGCTCAGTTTGCAGTGAGGAACAGTGCCAAGTGTTCTTTCTAATTAATTAACTTAAAATTGTGTTTCTCTTGTCTAGAGATTATAAAACTGAGAGACAAAATGTTCCACTGTCTTCTAAAGGAGCAAAGAGCAGTCAAGTGAACAAGGAAAAATAATGTCAGGGCACAAGAATGCCTGTTGCTTGTGAATTCATGTAATGATGCCTTCCAGAAATTTTATTCAACACAAACAGAAGCTGTGATTGATGGACTATGCTCACAAATATGCTTCCAGCACAGTATGGCGTAAAATATTTAAGTGTTTTTAGGTGCATGACATTCACTATTTTATTTTCTCCACCCAATAAAAAAAAAATATGCCAGCTTATAGCCACACAATAAATTCCAAGAAAGCTATTATTCCATAAGTCTGTGTAAAATGATTTTGATTTGCATGGATGAGACCTGTGCCACAAAAGCAGCAAAACTGTTGAGTCAAAGAGGCAACACAATTCACCTTGTCAGGACAAAGTGGCAATATGATTTACTTCAGAGAGACACTTCACACTGCTTTGCAATTACCTTCATCTCTTTTCCAGCCCATGAGTTGAATACCCTTGGGGGTTATTCTTCATGGCCACATTAACATGCATATCTCCAGTCCTTGAGTCAGCAGAAAATATGCTGACATAAATTGCACTTGATGCCTCAGCTTTAATCTGCCCTAGTAATGAGGCCAGAAAATATGCTGTTTTTGAAGTTTTGGTGCAAAAGAGTTAAGGAAAGTGACTATTGGATATCCTGCTTTTATTTCACCTTTTGCTGATGTCATTTGTCTGTAAGAAAAACAACCACTAATTAGTCTCCTTAACTTAGTGGCACAGGATTTGACCACCATAGGTGGGTGCCTATTCAACCATCTTTCTTTCTTTCTTTCTTTCTTT
>AZIM01006451.1:18641-32687 GCA_000516915.1 Ophiophagus hannah | reverse complement strand
CTCAGGAGGCAGAGAATAGATGGGGGAGGGACCAGTCAGAGATGGTATTTGCCGGTTCTCCGAACACTCAAAATTTCCGCTACCAGTTCTCCAGAACTGGTCAGAACCTGCTGAATTTTTCTGATCTAGTCAGAAAAAGGCAATTGGTACTTTCAGCCATCTTAAGCGGCTCTCCAAATTCTGGTGCAGATGAGGCTTTTCCCCAGCACTTAGCATCCTATCGGTCACTGCCTTGAGCTGACATCAGCAGACTAATAAACTTTAAAGCTGACTGCAGAATGATGAAGTTTAGACAAACGCACACACAAAGGCACACATAATAGTGTGAGATTTTTTTCCTAGAAGAATTAGTCCTATTTTAACGCTTTTCAAATCCTTTTGTTTTTAAAATTCCCAACCCCTGTGTGAAATAAAATCTACTGGATTCATCTACTAGGTTTTAAAACTAATGGCAGAAGCAATTCAGTCTGCTATATATATTGGGTTTCATAAACATAGTTTGTACTATGGAGGTCCACAATTATAAAGGTTTATTATATATGTAAGGCTGTTATCAAACAATTCAGAGATTTTTTTAAAGGAAATTCTATATACTACCATAATTGTATCAGAAACTCTAGACCAAAACAGAAATAAGAACAAATATTCTATGCATAAAATAGTATATAAATAATAATTATTATAATAATGATGACAGTGATGTAGGTAATATGAATATATCGTATCCATGAATACAATTATCAATCAGTTTTTATAGTATAGTCTGAATTTAGTAAATCTCTGTGTTATAGCCATGAAGTTTTGTAGTTATTGTGTCATTTGCAAACTTGAAAGTCAAACAGAATAAAATATAATACAACAGTACAGACTAATGAGAAACTTCATAAAAACATGAATATTTATATAAAATCATAAATATTATTCCATTCTCAGATATGAATTCGGAGCAGCCAAATGTAAAAGCAATAACACTCAGCTGCTATGCTATCTGATGATATAATAGGAAGTGGTTCTATACACACACATGAAAAAGCAATAATACATTTAATTAGCCAAGTTATGGTGTAGTGGTAATGATTTCGGGAGATTCAAATTGCCTGATAATCAATTTCATTAGAGAATAACAGATGGCTTGGGACCTAAAACAAGCAACTAATTCACTGGGGAGTCTGAGGAGTTCATAAAATTCAACAGCACTATTATTTTGGAATGACAAATATTTCTAAGCAATATTCCTGCAAAAGAAAATACTTTTGAGATATGCATGGCAAAATAAAATATTGAATAAAGTTATGAACTGGGAAAAAGATTGCTAAAAAGGTATTCAAGGAAAAAATTTCAGTACAATAGTAATTTTATAAATAGGAGTTCTCTGTATAGTAATCTACAGCAAGTTTGACTTAAATTTAGTAAATTTAGTTTTTTAAAGTTACTATTCTAGGCAATTGACTTATAGCTTGTGATGGAACTATGTTAAAATGTGTGAATTGCTGGTGACCTTGGTAGTGGCAGCAGCCCACAACAGTGCCAAAGTGCATCAGGTGCACAAGCGGAATGCGCTCCACACACGGGTGAAGGACAAGGCCTGAGAGGAGGTCGAGGAGATGACCGGTGGTGACCTGGTCCAACCACAAACAAAAACAAAAACAGAGGGGATGGAGTAGGCAGGCCAATGGTCTCTGGCAGCAGCCGCCCCATCACCTGCCTCACTTTGTCTTGGCTTGCTGTGGCGGCACTAGGCAGAGGCGCAGGAAGAGGCACACAGTCCAGCCTGCTGGATGAACCAGGCAGCCGCCTTTCTCCTCCCAGCCACATAGGATGGAGCAGGCACATCTGGTGGTCTGCATCACATGACTCCCTCCTGACTCTGCCACACCTGCTTCTTAGAGGGCCAGCCCAGTGGCTGTAGCAGGCTACGAAGCCCCTGCTGTCAGACACCTTCCCTGCGCACACACTTGAAGGCTGGTGAGTGGAGCATGGAGTTGCTGGTGCGGGTGTGGTGCTGATCTGCAATTTGGTGAGGCCATCTGGGCTGGACCGTAGCCAGCCTTAGAACTGTGATGGGTGAAAGGGAAATGCTCAGAATATAGTCCCCAGGAACATCAGACCCTGCACACTTGCTGCTTTCTGTGCACACACAGGCAGGGCTGAGGTGGCACTGAGGGGCTGAGGTAGCACCGCGGATCTAGGGCTGGTTGCGGTCTGGCCTGGATGGCTGCTGTCAGGTTGCAGATCAGTGCTCAGTCAGCCTGGGACGAGCCTTCACTGTTTCTCGGGCGGCCCCATGGGCCAGATCTAACCACCTTGTGGGCCAGATCTGGCCCACAGGCCTTAAGTTTGACACCCCTGGCCTATGCCCACACTATTTTTGCCTTCACCTAACTGATTCTTAAGCAATAACACATAAACAAAGAAAGAGATCTCATCAAATATTTCTACTTGATGTATTGTTTGAATTAAAATAGTTCTTATGCTATCTGAATTTTCATGTAAAAGATCTCTGTACTGGAAACCTCTTTTCTGCATGGCTATATAAATCTGCACTGTACACTCTGACATCAGGGAAAAAGACATCTTGAAATGCATAACATTGCTCTGTCCCCTTAAAATAGCAATTTCATATGAGAGATTCTGTTTAAATCAATAAATAAACCTTGAAAATAGAGGAACCCTCCACTAAAAGAATATTAACCAACTGTACAGGATAAGACAAATTTCTATTTTCAATAGATCTGTTTATGGATCTAATGCAAATTGTACATTTTACTTTTTATTTAATTATATCATACTTTCAATTTTTTGGCAGAATTATGCAACTTTTTCATTGATTTACCATATATGCAGTAATTGGGATTAAATGTCATCTACATATTATCTACAACTGTAATTCTTTCATGGAGAGTGATAGATATCCCCGATTTCCATGCCTTCTGCCTCTCTTTATGTTCCATTTGTTTACTCAAGTCTATAGCCATGCCTACATAGTGCAGCTGGGAAATCACCTATTTTACCTCCAATTTCACCTTGTTTATTCTGCAAAATGTTTCTTTATATTGTGAGAAAATTCATTAATTTCTCAAAATCCCCAAGGATGATTTGCTATTCCTCTGACAATTTTGTCTTTACTAAGTTACTCGATAACCTACTTTAGAATCTATTTTTTTCTTATTGCATTGCTAACTGTTGTTATAATCATCTCTTATTCTCTATAAACTGCATTATCTCCCTAATTACAATTAAGTCATCCCAGATGATTTGTAAAAAAATCAGGATTAATCATCAGAGAAGTAAATGGGGAAATGTTCTTTATCATTTTGGACCTTTACCTAGCTTTAGTAAATATTATATGTTCTTTATATTGTTTATATTTATTATTGTTTACTTTTGGGGGGAAAGTAACATTTTGACTTGTATCTAACTCTTGTACATCTACTATCTGTGTACATTGTTTTGCTCTGTATTCCAATATGAGTAAAATCATATGTCCTAAATGAGCTGATTGATAATACAGTTTTAAAGGTAGGTCGTCCCTCCTTCTAATCTGTGTGAGTTGTAAATATATATATATATATACATATATACTTGACTCTTGACTTTTTAGCATTAAATCAAAGTTTTTAAATTTTTCTCTGCTACCATCAGGCTCCAAACAAAAAAAATGACATTTAGAGACTTTCCTAAGCAAAGTACTTTATTGTTGTACATCCATAGACAAACCCTTGCCAGACTCTGTACTCTATAACTTCCATCTACGGAATACTCTGTGAACCATTAATGATCTTTGCTCCTTGTCTCATACATAATCTGTACTGAGTTGTCTTTTACTTTTCTGGAATGCACCTTCTCTTTCCAAGAATCTATCTCCTTGCCACATTGCATCACACCCAGACTGATAACGTTTTTTATCTGAAATTTTAATTGATAAGGCTTGAGGTAATGGATTTTGAAATTGCCATTATTTTAACAGCAGTAATTCAACCCAGTTATATTCAAATATTCCCTGTGCCATATTTTCATTTCTTTTTACTTTTTTGCAAATGGGAATAAAGTTATTCCTTACTTCCAATTATTTTGAATAATTTACTACTATTTTAGCAACATTCACTCCCAAATATTTGAACAGTGATTATGTCACTAGTATATAGAATTTAATTGACTACATTAAACTCCTCTTTCTGCAATTTAGGAAATATGAGATGAGATTTCCAAAAATTCAATACTAAGTTTAATAAGTTAACAAACTTTTCCACCATTATTCTAATGTATTTTTTCAGAATGTCAAGGATTTGAAAGTGGAAGAATAATGTCACTAGCAAACTAGTTTAACAAATATTTTTCTACTATTTTTATTCCTGTCATTTCCTTGTTATCATCTAATGCTATCATTAATGTTACTATAACAAGAAAAATAACCATGTTGATAAAGGCACTTTGCTTTGTACCTTTTGAAAGTATAAATTATTAAATTATTTTAAATCAATAATTCCTATTTGGGCAGCAATATTACAGATTTGCTCTATCATGTTTAAGAAATTAATTTTACAATTTTTAATTATATTCAACAATTTCATTTTGGGGATTTATATATTCCTTTTAGGGACAAATCCTGCTTGATCAGGATATATAATTTTTCCTACAATTAATCTATAATCAGTTATAATCTTACTTTATAAATTATAACAAATTAAATAGAGAGATATGTCTATAAGAGGATACTGCTTGTAAAACTTTACCTCATTTGGAGATTAAAGTTATTATGGAGGTCTCCTTGGATTAATAATTGGATGAATGTCAATCTCTTAATAAGATTGGAATTTTGTGCTGTCCTGTGGCTTGTTACATGTATTTCTGAACTGTAATAGCTTCTACAGAAAAAAAGGATGAAGTTCACTATAAATATCATCCTATGAGGCCTATTACTTTTTCTCAGATAAATTGTGCTACCATGGCTGTTCATATTAGTAACTCAATTTTCCTACAGTGACTACAATTAGATGAGTAGCTTGCTATGGATTATACTGCTGCTATTCCTATTCCTTCATAGGAAATCTAATGCATTGTTGCCATCTCAAAATAAAAGAAATGAAGTGTAAACTTGTAATCTTAGTTATGGACACAGAACTCAGAGATTTCAGAGATGTATAGCATTGCAGTAACATATTAGTGGGAAAGACAAGTTAAAAGAACTTTTACACTAGGGAAAAAATGGATCTTCAGGGAACTTGCATTTCTAAGTACAAATAATAAAAGTATTTTTAAAGACAGATGTTTAAAGAAGAAAATATGGTGGTCTGGGGGTTAAGATGTTGAACTTGTTGACCAAAAAGTTCAAACCCCAAGCACCATAGAAACCAAGCTCCAGTTCTTGCCCCAGATCCTACCAACCTTATAGTTTGAAAGTATTCAAATAGAAGTAGATAAATAAGTACCACTTTGCTGGTGAGGTAACAGCATTCTGTGTGCCTTTGGCACGTCAGTCTGGCCACATGACCACAGAAGTGTCTTTGGACAACTCTGTCTAGCTAGGAAACACAGATGAGTACTGCTGCCTAGAGTCAGACACAACAGGGGGAACCTTTAGTTTTACCTAAGTCTTCTATGTAAGAAGCTGTATAATTTTGACTTACAAATTACCTAGCGTAATTCTGCATTATAGTAATATATTATAATACAATATACACTGTATTATATACTTATTATATAATACAGTATAAAATCCACTGAAAATTTAGAATTTATATGCTGCATCATTGTCAAATACATAATGTGCAACCATGCGTGCAACTATGTTGGTCAATTATTAATCAGTTCATTCTTAGTTGGACTCTGGCTTGACTGAGACTTCAATTGCAGCTTGAAATAAGAGAAAAGCAGTGATCTTATACTAAATCATATTGGTATGGACTGTCTCCCCTGAAAAGCACTTTGGTTTTCATAGAAACTCTAGAAGAAGTAATAGAAGACTTGCTGCGGGAAATTAAGAGTGAATCTGATGGAGCATGTATAAAGGCCTTTATTAAGGATGTCCTTGCAGTGATGAGGTGACAAAATATAATTATTTTTCCATTCTTCATATAACTGCAAATAGCCAGCCAGTAGCTATTTCTCCTTCTACTCAGTTATTACTAGGCCTGGTAAAAATAAACATGAGCATCTGGGACAAAGAAATACCTTTGGCTTACATGGTGATTATTAGAAGGATGGTTAAGAGCAGTACATTATTTTAATTGTGAAAAATGATGATATAATTCCAAAATGGTTGTTAAAAAAATCAATACTAGTGATATATTAAACTTCTTTCTTCCAAATCTTCATTAAATACATGATGAGAAATTCTATTATTCTGAAAACCATTAAGAGTTTATTGCCAAAATTTAGCCATGATTAAAACTGATCGACAATAGCAACAATCAAGAGAGATGAAATGTGAGAAAGCTATTATAAGAGACAGAAGCACTGCTGTATATTGATTTCTCTCAGGTTTTCTCCCAATTGAAATCACCTCTATGGCCTTTAAAGTTATCCTCTGAAGTGAAGGAGCAGGTGCTGAAAAGAGATCTGTGAATGAGAAAAGAGTAGCAATATCTCAGCATTTGGTCTTGGCTGAATGCACTGATACAGTTTGCGTTGTTGAAGAAAACAGAATAAATCTGTCTCAATTTTGTAGATTCCTCTTACAATGTAGATAAGATTAACCCATTATTGCTTACTGAACTTGTAATGTCTATATTTGAATTTGTGATGTCTCCCTTTGGATGACTCCTCAGATTTTTCCTCAGAGGTCAGCTCAAGGGAGGATGAGCTCATTCCTAGCATGTCAGGAACTGAGTTAATTAATGACTCTGAATGGCTGGTTGAAAGAAATTTACAGGAAGCTTCAACTGGAGACAGCTTTCAAGGGTGAACAGTCAGTGAAGAGGAGGAGAAGTTGCCTTCCATGGTGGATCCAAAAGCACACAGAGCAAAGGCAGGAACCATGGAGATCTGCCAGATTACTCAGGAGAACTCCTTGCCTGCCTTGATGGGCTGCACCAGAAAGCTATTTATCACGGCAGGCAGAAGGAGTCATTGCTAGGAACAACATGTTGGATTTCTGGCTGGGTGTTTGTTCCTCATGCTTCCTGCTTGACTTTATGCCTGGGAGACTCTGAACTTCAGTTTGACCTGGTGGATTTAAGTTTGTTTGGTGGATTTATTTGTTAGAGTGACTTTCCATTGTTTTATGGACTATTGGCTATTGCCTTATGGACTAATCTTGGCCTGCCTGTGGCTGGATTTATTTGGTATAGTTCTGAGGCTGGAAGAAGGGAATTACTGGGAAACATTAATAAACTCCCTAAACCACATTTGTGTGTGTGTGTGTGCGCGCGCGCGCGCACAGAATCTCAAAGAATACAGATTCTATTGATGAATCCTTATTAGTGTTCCCTATTTCCCTTTATCATAAGTCACATATCTGGGATAGTGATACACATTGGTTTGTTCATGGCCTTCTAACAATTAAATCCTCATAAAATTATTACATTTGACCAAGTGTGTTATCTCTGACTTTCTGTCTCAGACATAATTTTCTAGTGATCCTAGTAAGTAACTCTGTCAAAACAATGGTTGAACATTGGAATAGATATATGATCATGGTATGATTAAGTACCCTGGTCTGTAGGTAGGTTCAAATAAAATTACTTGGATTTTCCAAGGGACTTTTCAGAAATAAAACCATAATGATAATAAAAAGCAAAAGAAATGAACTAACCTGAATATTCATTCAGATTCATTTGAATTTCATGTTTTCAGTATAATGGCAAGGAAAACACTTTTTCTCCTTAAGGTTGTAGGTCCTGATTGAAGGTTTGGAGTTACCGAACTCTACTTGCATCTGAGCTTGGAAGAAGAGAATGTTAGCCACTCAATAATGTGATATGAACAAATTTCATAACAGTTAGCAAATAAGTCTTTTGCAGTAGATAATGAACTTGCCCACCCATGATTTCTTTTAATTGCATTAACTTTCTAACTTAAAACAATTTACATTGAAATAATGTTAACATAGGTAATACAACAGACTTTCTTCTTTTAGGAAATCTCCAGGGACCAACAATATTGCAATGTGAGTAAGAAAGATAGAACACATTGTAATGGAAGACCCTGGTGGTTTGCCTATATAGATAAGCAAATTCTCAACATGATGACAAGTATGGCAGATGGCACAGTAAATTTCAGGGAGTCCTTGCCAGTTCAGTGTGGAACATATTCATCCCCTTCTTTGTTTAGTAAGCAATTTTCTACATGAAGAGTTTATTGGGTGATTTACAATGGAGTGTGTTACATATTCCTTAAAATTATGTGCTAATCACGTGGGACATTTTCTATTATGAATGAAGTGACTAAATGAACCATAGTCAGCTTTAGACTGTCAGGATTGGCCATTTCCAAGCATGAGCAAGACAGCTGTTGATCAATCTATAACAGCAGAAGATTTATAATCAGGAATATGGGCAGATCCTGAATACTATTGGCAGTCAAAGATAGGCATGTCCCATTCTCTCTTAACACAAATGGTGCATTTATTCAACTATTAATTCCAAATGGTGAACCCTCCTCCCAAAAAATATATTTAGCTCAATTACAGAAAGATTTATGGGTGGAATTGGCATGCAGAAATGTTTCAGAAATATTTTTGTTTTATAACAAAACATTTTATAATCCTGGATCGGGAAAAAATTCCTATTAGAAGGCAATGATGCTGCTTAAAATGAGGCTAATTAAAAGGGAATGAGTGCTATCAATACAAAGGAGATATCCCCATGCTCTCATTGTACAATTAGTTTGCCAATTGACATGGGCAAGATTGCAGACTTTTGTCCAAATTTTTATTCAAATTATAGGGTTAAGCTGGGAATTGCATTTATTCCTACTTCGTCTATTCTTCAAAATTCAACATTAGAAAAACATTTACATTTGTTTTGCACAAGGGTCCATTTCATATAAGAGTCCATTTTATAGTGATGGAAACATTTCTGTCCTTGTTCCATTAGAAAATTTCTCTTTAATTCTAGGTTGGTTCTCTCCTTGATTAGTTTCCACTCACTGCTTATGGATGAGAGAGTTAAGAGTTAGCTATGAAAGCTCAAAAAGTATCTCTGATGATGTAGAATAGTGAGCTAATGTTCAACCAGTTTGCTAGTTGACAGGGAAATAACTTTGTCCCACATCAATAAAACCAGGCGAGGCCAAGTTCTTGGTATGCTGCTATATGAAGAACCTCCAAAAATCTCTTTTAAATTCTTGAACAAATACAAATAAAATTCTTAAAATCAATAGCATATATTGCATCTACTAATGCCATTAATAGAACTAGATGGCATCTTATTCAAGGCAAGATTGGGTTGTCTAAAATTCTGGGTGAAACAAATCATTTGGTAACCTCATTGGTATACCTTAATCTTGTGATAGTAAACCTATGGCCACTCTGTAAGCACGCGAGCTGTCACCCAAGCTCAGCTACGCTGTGCATGTTTGCATATGCCTCCAGCTGGTCTTCGGATCTCTGCCATGCATGAGTGGGGCATGGGGGGCATGCATGCATGTGTGGGGGACAGGGCGCTTGTGAGGGGTGGGTTGCATTCATTTTAAGGATGTATGTATGCGTGCTTTGGACACTCGGTGTCAAAAAGATTAGCCATCACTGTTAATCTATACAAAGTACATCAACCTACTTCTGAAAAACAACAACAGCAACAATCAAGGTTGATTGATATTAACTGGCCTCTGGTCAGTCATGAACAACCAGGCCCACACATGTAAGATTTAAACTGACTACTTTATTGTTTTCTGCCTATTACACAGAATTTTTCCCAGACCGGCAGCCTTTGCATGGGAACTACTGGATAAGGCATTCAGGGAGGGCTTCTTGTGTTTACGTAATGAATCCAGGCTAATTCCATGGTAAGCTGGAATTATTCATCTCTAAGATCATTTTTCAAAAAAAATATATATTTCATATTTAGTATTATTCTAGTACTACTCTAGAGTTAACTTCTTGAATTACAATTGAGATCCAATTTTTGATGTTTAAAAAAGTCCTTAAAATGCTACTTTATACTCACAATATTTTTTCTATTATTCAGTGTATATTGAATACTTTATACTGAACTTATATGTTAGTTTTAGGAAATGTTTATATTGATTATTGTGATGCTCATTCATATTGTTTATATTTTTATGTACCTGCATTGCATTTAGTTAGAAGCACACACTAAATAAAAGTATGAACATTGCAATTACATGAAAAGTATTTTCAATTTCTTCATAATGCTAGACCTGAATTATTCCAAAATTGTCCATACTTTCATATTAATCTATGTCATTTCTTTAAAAGAAAGAAAGAAAGATGGGGAAAAACATCTTCAGTTGTAACTTATTAGCTTTTAAAGACCAGTAAAATAGAAGAGCTAGAAAGTAGTGGACCTCTTTGAAAAATGAATGGAATAAAAGCTGACAGTAACTAATCCAGCTGCACAGAGAAGGTAGCATGTTGTGTTCCCGTTATCACTTCATGAAAAATGATTACATTATTGGTAGGATGTTCCATGACCTTTTGCCAGATATTGGTACCTGATATTAGTAGTTGATGGTGTGTGTGTGTGTGTATGTATATGTATATATACACACATGTATATATCATTTGAAGTTGAATTGCCCTTTAAGACATTTTCATTAACCTGGTCTAATGACACTCATTTATTTGTTTAATGTATTCATTTGTTTTCTTATTTTTAAAACAAATCAAATAATACTAAATTATACTGATGTCCCTGATATCCACTGATACACATTATGAATACAAAATGAGTGATTTTGTTTTGTTTTTTAGAATAATATTTTTGGATATCCTGTGAAAGATTCTCTTCAGAAACACTGTTTCCTTGGTATCTTCTTGACATAATGAATTTTTTAAAATTATATTGGTTAGATCTTTTGCATCTAATTAAACCAATGTTCCAAGTAATGAAACCATGGTCATTTTATAGTCGGGTAATTCACAGGGAATGAAAAATAGCAGTTAACCAACTGCAAAACGTCCTGATATCTTATATTCTTCTAAATTAAAAGTGTTTTTATATATTCTCTATTTTATTTGCTAACTAGTAAACTTTGCTTCAACACTGAATAAACTAGTTTTAAAGCTCAGGCAGATTGCCTTTAATTCCTTTTAATATATGACTTTAGTAGCATTCTGAAGAAATCACAAGTCAAAGGAAATAGATTTATTTCATTAAAATAACAGTAATTCTCTGTTGGCCTTTGCAATTGCTGCCTATTTTTTAATAGACAGCAGCTTCAATAACACTGATGCTTTTAGTTAGAAAATAATGGTCTGTAATAGTTTGCTAAACTTAATATCTTATAGATCTTTATGGATAGTATGTAGGCAAAGTACATATATTTATTATTCTATCTGAAACAAAAAAAGGTTTCGACATTTGTTAATTTGTAGGGGAAGGTTAAACATGCAAATTGCATGTATTTTGCCTCCAGAAGAAAAGGCAAAATCATTAAAGTTAAATCTTTAAAAATATTTGGTAGCACCCATATCAAAAATAACCAAAATATTTATAATATTTTAGCTGCATGAAATGGGTATGTAATACTACAAACATACAAAGACTATGATGGATTGGGCCCCAGAACCTCTTGTTGTGAACCTTTTACACCCTTTTACAACTCCTAGGGAAAATCTGACCACAAATCATTGCAACTAGTGGCTTTATTCTTAGAATATCTCTAGTTTACAGGGAGGCATTAAGTGGAAATACTCCTTCCTTTAAAATCCTATATGAAAGGAGACCTTATTGTTGTGGATAGTAAAAACTGGAATTCAACACCAAAAGAATGATTATACAACTTAATTAATCATTTGGCTTATATAGAAAAAGAATTTATCTCAATAGAAGGGTAGGAATTTTCATAGGAATTTCAAATTGTAGAATGGTAAAATTTTGCTGATTTGTGGACTATAGAAAGAAAATCAGGTTTATTCTGTCTATGTGACAACAGCCACTTTATTGTTAAAGGAAAATGTAGTCAGAGCAGTGGAAACATCTAAGAAGAAGTGAAACATTGATGGGATTAGGCATATGTCTCCAATTTACATGGAACATTTGAGGTTTTGCTGAGTTACATTGTTGACCTTCTTTTATTTGGGTTGCCCAGACAATTATTTGGTGCTGGATCTCCATTACTTCAAGTCAGCTTCATTCATCCATCCTTAAGCTAAGTAATATATATTTGTTTTCGGTGAGGAAAGAATTAAGGGTTTGATCTTGCCAAGAGAATAGTTACTTTAGACATGTATTATGTAAGGCAAGAAATTGAGCACAACTCTGAGGAGAAAAATCATATACATTGCTGAAGCAACAAGTGTTGGTTTCCAATGTACTAAAGCAAAACAATAATCAGAAATAGAAAGTTAATGATGTAGAATTCTGGAGACCAAAATTCCATGACTGTGATTTGCTGCCCCAATTTTAGGACCTTAGAAGGAAAACTAGATAAGTTTTTCCATGTAAGAAAAACTATTAAATTGTTAAGAAAAAAACATGCTTCTTAGAGGTGGGAGCAATGCTGCAAATAACTATTATACAGTGTATTCAGAAAGTATTTCTGAATTTTGTCAATTATTGGCAACAACACAAGAAATTTAGCTATGGAACCTCCCATTTCTCTTGATTATTGCTGAAATGTTCCTACATCTTGGAGTGCATTTGTGGTAAATTAAAATGATTGGACATGATTCAGAAAGGCACTCACCTCTCTATAGAAGGCCTCACAGCTGTAGCAGAGCAAAAGACACGAGGTCAAAGGAACTGCCTGTAGAGCTCAGAAACAGGATTATTGCAAGGCACAGATCTGGGAAAGGCTACAATAAATATTCTGCTGGAATAAGAGCAAAGTGGCCTCCATAATTCTCAAATGGAATAAGTTTGGCACAACCAAGACTCTTCCAAGGGCTTTTTGCCCAGTCAAACTGAACAACCGGGGAAGAAGGGCCTTAGTAAGAGAGGTGACCAAGAACACGTTGGTCACTCTGACTGAGCTCCAGAGATCTTGTGTGGTGATGGGACAGAGTTCCAGAAAGAAAACCATCAGTGCAGCCCTCCATTGATTTCGGCTTTATGGCAGAGTGTGAAAGCCTCTCTTAGTGCAAAACACATGAAAACCTGCTTGGAGTTTGCAAAAAAGCACATGAAAGACTCTCTATGCCTATGAGAGATAAGATTCTCTGGTCTGATGAAACCAAGATTGACCTATTTGGCTCAATTCTAACATTATGTCTGGAGGAAAACAGGCACCACTCATCACCTGTTCAATACCATTCCAACAGTGACACATGATGGTGGCATCATCATGCTGTTCAGGTGTTTTTCAGCAGCAGGGCCTGGGAGACTGGTCAGGGTTGACAGAAAGCTGAATGGAGCAAAGTATCGAGATACCCTCAATGAAAACCTGTTCCACAGTGCTCAGGACCTCAGACTGGGCCAAAGGTTCACTTTACAACATGACAACAATCCTAAGCGTAAAGCCAAGATATCACAGGAGTGACTTATGGAAAACTCTGTGAATGTCCATAATGGTCCAAGAAGTGACCAATTATGTAAATGCATGATTTTCAGCATTGGTCTAACCCTGCAGTTATCCCCAACAAAATGAAAGATTGAGAGAGCACATTATATTACCAATCTGGTGCTCTGCTTTGACTTGGAAGCTTAGCAGTTGGCTCAGGTCCTCCCCGCTTCCCCCAGCTTAAGTGTTATGGGTGTAAAATGTACCATCCCTTTGCCAATATCTATCCTACTTCTATTGCTTCTGTTTTGGCTTGCTGCTTGGGGCTGGTGTGATGTGCAGTGTAAGCAAAGAAAGCCATTGGTTAAATCAGGGGTGTCAAACTTGCATTGTCATGGCGGCATCGTGTGAAGCATCACAACTTTTTTCCTTTGCTAAACCAGGCATGGGTGTAGCCAGTCAGTGGTGGGATTCAAATTTTTT